>CM030359.1:264213847-264296397 GCA_017893485.1 Hemerocallis citrina
AATATAACAGAACAGCTTTTAAACTCGTTTTTTTCAGAAAAACAGCTTTCAGATAACAGTTTTCAGTAAGAAATATA
This sequence comes from Hemerocallis citrina, assembly GCA_017893485.1. Lineage (NCBI taxonomy): Eukaryota > Viridiplantae > Streptophyta > Magnoliopsida > Asparagales > Asphodelaceae > Hemerocallis > Hemerocallis citrina. The sequence continues at coordinate 264,213,925 of CM030359.1, forward strand.
ACCGAACAGCTTTTAAACTCACTTTTTCAGAAAAACAGCTATCAGATAACAGTTTTCAGCAAGAAATATAACAGAACAGCTTTTAAACTCGTTTTTTCAGAAAAACAGCTTTCAGATAACAGTTTTCAGCTAGAAATATAACAGAACAGCTTCTAAACTCTCTTTTTCAGATAAACAGTATTCAGAATACAGTTTTCAGAATATAGTCTAAACAAACAGCTTTTAAACTCATTTTCAAAATACCTCTATTTAGAATACTCTATTCAGAAAACTCTATTCTAAATATCAAAACAAACGCACCCTTAGTTTTGAATACTAAGTTAGGATATGTAGGAGTAAATAGCTTTGAAAAGCTATGCTTAAGCAGAAATTAGGAAACAATCTGCTTTATTTTATCTATTTGGCTATAGTTTTAGAAGTCAATCTGTTTCAAAAATTATTTAAACAAACTCCCTGAAAACTTTTAATATTTGAAAATTTGTGATAAAACAACATACATATTACATGGATTTTTATTTTTGCTAATCAACATTACATGCGTTATATACACGAAATAAACCATAGACAAACATTTTTCAACTACTGCAATTTACATAACATGAAATAAATAGCAAAGCTTCACCAATTCTTATACTTGACATTAAACATGCTGTTGACCAAATATTCTGATACATAATCAGAGATCATGTAAGAGCCATAGTTAAAAAAATATTAGAGTTTAGTGCAAATGAGAATATGAAACAAATTGATTTTCAATTTGCTTTAGATTTTACATTAATAACTATGCAGAGGCTCATCCTAAATTATACACAAACTTCATAAACAAGGGAAACAGTTAATATATGGAATAATGGTAGATTGTAAGAACTTGTAGTAATTTGTTTAGAATTGCGTGTTTACTTTGAAGTGTGGTAACATTATCGCCATTCATGATCAATTTTTGTGTTATGTTTCATCTCAGAATAACATCCATGATCATTCCTTGTTTGAGTATCTTGTTTTTATTTATTTGTGTTGGTTGAATGAGTAATTCTTTGATGACATATGAACATTCTCAACAACGATCTTAACAGACTTACTTATTTGCTTATACTTTGATAGGTAATCTACGCAAATATGGTAAGAACGATGGGAGGGGGATCAAGGAGTGCTAGGCCCGGGGTATGAACTATTAATTTGTAATGTTTAAATAGTATATGTCTTCCTATGGAGTTTTCACTAAACATAGTATATTTTATCCTCAGGGTGGCCAAAGCAATGTCCCATCCTCTCTGCACTGCCTGGGCAAGCTAGTTCGTCTCATGCTGCAGTTGGAGGAAAAGGCCCTCATGATCCGACAGTATTGACGTTGCAGCAGACACATAGATCCCAACGGGTGTCGGACGGTACATCTCGAGAATGTAGTTTCCGCATGCATATGAGACATTGCCTATGCATCCACTTACACACCAACTCCTTGTTCAGGCCGGTTTCTATGGGCTAGGTCTGATAGAAAAAATCAAGCTCGATAGACAACTACTAATAGCCTTACTCGAGCGATGGAGGCCGGAAACACATACGTTTCATCTTAGCGTGGGAGAGATGACCATCTCACTTCAGGATATCGCCGTTATCTCAGGACTACCAGTTGATGGATTCGCGGTCACGGGAACCATGGCCTTCAATAAGGAAAAACTTGTGGCGGACTTTCTTAGTCGGATGGCGGATGATAGTACATTTGATGGAGTTTCAATTCGATTAAGTTGGTTGAAGAAAACATTTAAAAATTTTCTAGCCAACAATTCCAACCAATATGACATCGAATGCTACACTCGGGCGTACCCGATGACAGTTTTTGGAAGTGTTCTCTTTCCCAACTCCATTGGAGACGTTGTCCCTATAATGTATTTGCCACTTATCGGTGATTTGACAAGAGTTCGGCAATACAGTTAGGGTAGTGCAACGCTAGCTTCCTTATACAGGAGTCTTTGTAATGGAACATTGATGGCGAAAGAGATGACTGGTCCGATGGTGTTACTCCAGATATGGTGTTGGGAACACTTGCACTTAGGTAGACCTCGCATCACCTGGCAATCAGAGGGGTGGATGAGGGACGCAGTGAATGCCAACATGCTGGCTCCCATAGTAGTTTATTGGTCGGGGGGACATACGTGGAGAGATAACCCACGTGGAATGGTAACTTACTACAGAGATGAGCTGGATATGTTGCGCGAGGAGTTTGTTGTTTGGGAACCATACACCGAAAACCGATCGAAAAGGTTACCTCCCATCTACACCGAACGTAGGGTTCTTTGGTTGACCAGAGCACCACTTGTTAATTTTAATATCGTAGAGATGTACTTTCCCGACCGTGTGCTTCGCCAATTTGGACTTCAAGAAGACATCCCTGCACCACGATCATATGACACTCTCCTGCACATGGTGAAAGGGGTTGGTCTTGTCCCAGACCATGACTGGGCTTCCCATCATCAAGTTCATGTGAATGCTTGGAATGAGCGGAGGAATTATACCGTTATAACAGGCATTCTTCCATATGACGGATCACTCCAAGCGGCGTACCTGTCTTGGTATCAATGAATTACCCGTCTGTATGTCGCGCCTCGTACATTAGTACCTACCGGTGTCCTTCTTCCTATACCCAGTGCCGAGGTCGAACCCGCATCCGCCCATTCCTCTTTGCAAGCCATGTACCAACCTAAGACATCTTCAAGCCGGAAAATCGTATGATAAATCCTTTGTTTGTTTCTTGATTATCATATTATTTTGGCATTACTTAGTATATTTGTTTCTTGTTTAATTGATTAGTCCATATTAGATTCTCATTCAATTTTGTATTTGTTTTGCAGATTGACCAAGTCTGGGTTGTAGCACAAAAATGCAAACAAGTGCTTGGCAGTAATGTTGCTCAAGCCGCAAAGGATCTTGCACACGAGATTCTCGCCCTGTGTCGTTCGGCTATCGAGGAGGTTGGTGAGGTTACCCGATTTGACGCAATGTTGTCATCACCCATTCCCCAGACATCAACCCGTCAACAAAGGAAGAAGAAGAAGTCAACACGAGCAAGCCAATGACGTTTGCTACATTAACGTCAGGATTCGCATCATGGACGTGCACATTTTCTTCATCTTCATCTTCACCGTCCTCTACATCTTCCACCTCTTCTTCATGTTCTTCATCTTCTATTAGGTCATTGTTAACCAAAGCATGCTCGAAGGTTTCAATAATATTTTCATTTTCGACGATATTGCGTATGAAAATGGAAGGAATTGGGATTTCATCTTCTGCAAGACTAAATTTACTTTGAGTTGTCAATATGTCACAATGTGGAGGAGACAAGTTGACACTCAAGTGTATCAGATCATTGGGAATCATCTGAGAGGTCTGTACTTCGGGTATTGGAGTTGACACACGACCAACTTGTGGACTACGTATGTGAATCTTGGTTTGCTCTATATATAATTTCATTGCAGACCAACTACTGTATGGATCAAGCGACCTTGCTATTATAGCAACTAATGAGTCATCATCAACTATAGGTACTGACATAAAAATAGGGCCTCCTTTGTCTTTTCCAGCTGCATACCTAGCTTTAATTTGAACACTCCATTCACCTTTATCCCATTTAGTTACTTCGTATACCTTATCTACCAATTCTTACATTTTTATATTCCGATTGGCCCAAACTATCACCGGTTGTACACCTTTATAGCAAAATCCTACTTTTCGGTCTTCAACTATTTCCCCCCCATAATACAACCAAATTGGAATTTTAAAGTCCATACCTATACATTAGTACTCAAATTTGGATTCAATATACAATCGTGAACAAAAATTTTATATAAATATAAAGCATGGCATTTAACCATTTCATATAAATATATATGTGTATGTGTGTGTGTGTGTGTGTGTTATATTCATAATAGCATAGTCAAAGTGAACACACTTGTTATGCTCATCACCCTTACATAGTCACCTGCACAAGCTATCTTCATACTGAGAGACATAAAGAACCAAATACGGTAATCTTGAGAGGAGAGAAATCTATATAAGTATGTGGCTATGCACAAGATATCTCCTAACACTTCATCTCCTCACACAATTGTGAAGTGTCTTTCACAAAACCAGTAGAAGCCATCTCCAACAAATTCATCTTTATTTCAATTGTGCATGTTACTATATATGTATCATATTTCATCTTTATTTCAATCTCCACACAATTCATCTTTATTTCAAATGTGAAGTGTCACATCATAGAATGAGTCCTAATTGTAACCAACACCCACAATCAACCGTTCAACAATCAATTTGGGTCGTATTTTTGGGTCTACTTGTAACTTTAATACATTCAAAACTAAGTATTCCTCACTATGTATCCAATTCCTCAAAAATTTCCCAATAAACAAATAATCAATTTGGGTCACATTATTAACAACAAGTGAAAAATAAATGTAACCAACACCAACAATCAACCATCACAATACTATACTAGGCATACCTCGAATAGTTTTGGGGATTGGATATGATTTGGGGATTTCCAAAATCCGTAGTGAGGAGAGTGATTTCGACGAAGTGTGAGGAGAGAGGTCGGGTGGATAAGTAAGAAACTTGGATTAATGGAATTTTGGGGGAGAAATTAGGGAGTTAGGGTTTTGGGTTTTTGGGAGAGGGCGGAGAGGTCGTTATTTGGGGAATAGCGATAGAAGAATAAAGAGAAACAGTGGGGTAGTCGTAACTTAAAAGCAATTAGGGGCCCATCTGAGGTCGCTATTGGGAATAGCGACCTCAGTTAGAGGCGCCCGCTAGTCTCATTAGCGACCTCCTTTATACATACTCAGGCCAATCCCTCCCATAATCTACCAAGTGTGGGAGTACAAATATGGTGGGTATGAAGAGACCACTATTCCCAATAGCGGCCGCTGCTGACGTGGCAGTGGCTAGTCCACGAACGCTAATATTTTGGGACCTGACCTAAAAATGTAAATAGTATCAAAAAGTGGCCTAGTACGGCAAAAAATTCAAAAGAATGAGAATAGCTGTCACTTTTTTTTTTTGAGTTAAAAGGTGGAATAACACCACCCTGTTTCATTAATAAGAAATTAATAAACAACCCCGCAGAAGAATAGCTGTCACTTCACATCTGCGAGTTAGTTTTTGTGGATGAGTTATCACGTATAGATTTCCATTTTCCCCAGTTCGTGGCTTATTTCGTATCTAAATTTCAGTATACCATAAGAACATATAAGAATCAACAATCATAACTAACAAATAGAATAAAAGCAAAATTTTCATCAAGCCTGTCGTCACCGAGTATGATTTCCAGTTAGCCCCTTTCACTTTTTCTATATGCTTTAAGCCCCTCACCTAGTGTATCATTTTAACAACTCCTTTTGGTAAGAAAAATTTAATTTGACTTTTCCAACGAAAAATCACTAAATCAAAAAGTAGTATGTTCAATAAAAAATCCAAAGTTTAATTAGAAACAAATCATCTTAGCCAAAATTATAGTATGCTATCATAATTCATGTAAAAAGAAGTTCAACATGATGAAGAACAGTAAAATTCAATGGACAATTCTTGCCCAAAATAATGTCTTTTAACTGTTTAACTGAGGTGTTTTTTAAATATTTGGACACAAAAAGCTTGTAGTGTACACCATACAGTTAAAGAGATTAACGGAAAACGGCGGAATAAAGTGGTTTTTGGTGATGATGACTTGGATTACAGGCTACTCCTGATTAAGTCTGTTGGTTTTGTTTTTTTGCGAGGAGCAACTTCTTCTTAGGAAGAATGAATCTATCTTAAGCAACAGGGTGGGGTGCCAATGGTTATGCCAACCATAAAAATAAAAGAATGACTAACAGAAAATCACGGTTAAATGAGAGGCATATCAAAAATTTCCCTAAACTAAAAATAAGATGGTTGTACTGAAACCAATGCTCATACACTGGTAACAGTTCGCTCCACAGATAAACATACTCCCTTTGTTTCAGGTAAGAGGAGATGTCCCTAAAATCACAAAAATTGCAAAAAACAAGGAATTTAAGAAAAAGTATTAGTTTCAAAATTAAATTTTTGTCGGCGTGCAATTAATATATCAAAGAAGTTCTTACACCATGTTCTCCCGGAGAAAAATCATATGCCCACATGGCATAAAAATATCATATGACAATTAGATCTAAGCCTTTGAATTTTCTTTAAAAACTGTGCCTCCTACATAAATCGTCAAGTCAGCTTAAGCAAGAGCTCGGATCAAAAGTCACTCTGCTTATTCTTAGCTAGTGGAACTGATCACTCTTTCCTATTCACTTTGCCGAGGAGAGAGAACTATCATATAACTCAAGCCAGACAGAAAAATGCCAAAGTCACAGTTCCTTAAGGATCCTGTAAGCAAGTAGTGCAGATTGTCATTTAGCTTCAATTTCAGTTCAGTCTTACAAGCGGCATGCTGACTCAGGGGACGAAACTCGTTCTCTAGAGGTCCTCCCGTCCAGCGGCGGTACCTCAAGCCATTTTCAAAGTAAGGCTGCACTAACTTGAGTAAAGATGGTCAGGTCACTTTTCACCATCAACCGCTCCCTCCCGGCTAAACTTATAGTAGCATCATTGCGCCTTGCTATCTTAACTTAAGTATTTTTGAACAAGGCACGGAGCGGTTCTAAAATCATCATTCTGATGCGCACTAGGTGATGATTTTATTGAAAAAGACCGAAGTCGTGGTATTTTCTTTACTCGAGATTGAGTTTCTATGCTAGGTGTTCTTCCCGTGGCTTCAGGAGGTATTCCCTGTCTATCCCATAACTATGACCTATTTATTTAATATATTGTTAATCCATGAACCACAATATTCGTTCTTTTGGGCAAGGGCACCAAAGCTTAGCTTAGTTAGGGAGTACCAATGTTTTTTGTTCATCTCGTCATTGTCCCTTGTGGGCTTCACTTTCTATTCCCACCCAAGTCATTCCTCAGGTTGGAAAAAGGGTTGGGTTTCCATAATAAGTCTCAACACATTTTCAAAGGGATTTCCCAAAAAGAAAGAAGAGAAAACATCTCGATTGGTTAGAATGCTCTAAGAGATTGAATGAATAGGGGCAAGGCATGGATTTTCATTTTTTTGCCTGTTCAACTCCGGCCGGTTCCCATGTGGCGAATAGTCAGAGACAAGGGTTGTAGGACATGCAGTACGAGTGTTCAATACGACAACTGCTTCTAGAGATTGGCGTTGTTCGTGAATTAAGTCGAAAAGAGGATTCTGCACTTGAAGAAACAAAAGTATTGGAAAAAGCTGTCTTAGCTGGTACCTATACTTTTTATCTGTTTCAAATCGTAGTTTTGAAGAAAGAAGATCCTCTCTGGGACAAGTTCTTTGCTTTTGTGGAGACGCCTGATCATCTTTTTTCTGTTTATGTGGAGCCTGAGGATGGATGAGCTAGTTCTTATGTCTCTGGGGGGCTTCTCCACTGCTCTTTTCATTTCATAATTAAAAAATCTTCCATTCCAATTTTTTTGCCTACCGGAGGGATAGGAGTAGAAAGGACTTCTGCAGTAAAGTTATTAGCTGGGGAAACGTAGAACTGCTCTTGCTTTTTGACTTATCTACTTCGAAGTCCGCTTTGCAGCCTTTCAATATGCGCAAGGAGGTAATTTAATATAAACTTCGGTCCTTTCATGACAGGGATCAACAGAGAACGCGGCTAGGGCTTTGGTGAAGTATGGGGCTCTTTGTTGAGCAAGTGAATGAGCCGAATCTGTGGTAGTCTCTTATCTTTCACACCACTTAAAATTGCTGAATCAACTGCTCCTCAAGAAAGACTAGTAATACCACTTAAAGGCAAATAGACCGTCCACCCAGTGTCGTTACCCACTTCTTCTAAGGCTGGGCTTAATAGGAGCAAGAAACTTGGTGGTAACAACCATAATGATATATTGTTTGATCGTGGAAATGCCATGTCAGGTGTACCTGTCAGAATCGGAACAGACCAATTACAAGATCTACTATCATCGCCGGCATAACCATAAAAAAGATCATTAAAGAAGCATGAGCCATTATTAAAACATTATAAAGTTGATGATTCTCACCAAGAATTTGATAGTCGGGTCGGGCTATTTCAATACGAATAAGTACAGAGAAGCATGTGTCCAGCAATGGCACCGAAGATGAAATATACAGGACCGATATCCTTATGGTTAGTGGAGAACAGCCATCGAACCAGATTCGTCATGAAAGTGTGAATTTGAATGGAATTCCTCTCAGAGAAGGGCCCCATAGCTTAGTCAAAAGCGGGGTTGAAAAAGCGAGCACGAAATTTAATATAACTTAGAAAAGTCCAAGTATGATATTGGCGTTGGTTCTACCAACGAAATGCTAAGAGCGCATTATTTTCGATAGCTTTCTAATATTAAATAGTTGTGTCACACCCACCCAATCTCGAAGAAAAAAAGAACCTAGGGAGATTGAATCCCGGATAAGCAGCTAAGAGCCTAAAAGCCTAGATTGTCTCTCTACGCTATTTCCTAAATTTAAGGTATATCTATTATATATACGTATACTTCATTTCTCAATTAAGAATAGCGAGTAACGGCTTCTTAATACCATTCTCTAATAGCCTACTACTCCCGATCGAAAAGCTATTCCTTCTGTAATTTCCTACACTCCCTTTGTGCAGAGAGCCTGTATTTCGCATAGTTGTAATATGCGACGTACAATCCCCCTTGCTTGAGATAGAAAAGCCTTGTTGTAAGCTACTTCTCTTAAGCCAGACATGGGGAACAACTTTTTTTCTTTAGCCTACCTTGTATTCGCTACTTTCTTTCTTATCTGGACATGGGATCCGCACCAAACTGAGCTTACCAATGAGAACTATACTTTTCTCATTTGGGATGAACTCCATCTCGACAGTACCATCCTTACTCGAAAGCCAAGTCATAGCGTGATATAGGTTATGTCAAACTCTGACAAAAGCATCTGCCAACAAGCTACTCTCCCGGATAAGACAGGTTTCTCGAACAAGTAAGGGAAGGAGCATTCAGTGGAATCAGTGAACTACACTTGCTTCTTGATAGATGTGTGGGACAGAGGGCTTGTGGTACCTGCTGCCCACCCTTCCTCCGCTTTGATCGTGTCACACCTGCCCTAGTTTTCCCTTCAAAACCTATTCACGAGTTGGACTCGAAGCATTCGTGGAATTGCTTGAAGTTAGCCAAGTTCTCTTAGTCGTTACGTTAGGGTGACTCGAGAAAGCTTGAAAGGGAATTCTGAGAACCCTTAAGCTTCAAGCTATCTAGCTTCAAGCCGTGAAGGAGGAATCCGAGTTGCATCTGAAGATCGTTTGCTCATCTCATAGAAAGAAATTCGTTGCGGTAAGCCTTACCCAATCAACTGAGACCTTGTTGGAAGCGTTAACTCTTGTGAAGTTACGTGATTTAAAAAACGACAGATTAAATATTTAATAATTGTATCTAGAATAACTGTAAAAATGGAAACAAGACCTGATATTATTTGATTGTGCAACACTAATAAAAAATCATTGCAGATCGAAGCAATCATTAGTTCCTAACCATGGGTCACCACACCTATTATACTAGGGGAGATGGCATTGCAACTTAACTGCCACTCGCCAAGCTACTTATGGTGGTGTTGTGAGAGTGAATTCCCAGTCTTCCGGACCAACTTCCAATGGCCGCGAGCCACCGCTTTATACCTCTTCGTTCTCCTTTCTTTCAAGGGGCATTACGCGTGATTTGGTTGGCGGTCAGTATCTTTGCTAGGTACCGAAGTGCAATCCCATAGCAAAGGGGCCTAGTTACAATCTAATCGCATTTTTCGTCGCCCTAAGTGTTCAGTTCCAATGCTACAATCGGAGTTATATTGTAGGGGACACAGCTTTAAAGGAAAATAAGAAGCTCAGATCTAGTTGTCAAATGATTTTCGATGACCACGTGGTCATATGATTTTTTTATGTTCTCCTTCCATGGCCTTATTGAGGGCCTGTCACTCAACCAGAAGCATGGAGATCTGTTGATCTACTCTTATATCCAGTCCATAAAAATATTTGATGGAATGGTAAAGAGGTTGGCAGTCACCCGTATCATCCAAGAAGTGACAAGTAATTGGTGCTTCTTGACTTCACCATTATATGAATCTTTTTAGTAAATATCTAGTGTGAACCAATAGTAGAAACAACATATATTATATTCTTTTGAGATGGAATGTTAAGCCAATGCACTCTGTGCCATGTACAGAGGTGCTTTGTGATTGGATACGTGTCGGTTATGAGTAATACCAAAATTCGTATCCTTTCACTAGAGTCAAATTCGAATGCAGATACGAATATGGGTTGGTAAAAAAAAAATATCGATATTTGCAAATTTTGGATGCAGATACGATTCAAATATGGTGTATACATATATGAATTCAGACGTTAAAACAATAATAAATAAAACAAAAATAGTGAAGAAAATAAAAGTATGATAAAATATAATAAAATACTATAAATTTTAATTTTAATTTAAATTGTTAACGAATAAGAGAATACTCAGTCAAAATGCAGAACATATAAGAACCAACGAAAAGAATGTACATAGTATTGAAATATGAAATCAGATGTGGAGAAAAATAATATTTTCTTCTGCTTTTATTCATATGCCTAGTACATCTATATATACAATGGTTACTTGGAGAAGAGTACAATGATTGGGGGAAGTTTAAGGGAATAGAGAAGATACATTTCCTAATCTGTATTAGACAGAATATTTAATTGATTTATTCCATATATTCCATAAATTCCAATACTCCCCCTCAAGTTGGTGCATAGATATTGAGCATGCCCAACTTGTCTACAAATTTCACGAAGAGCCGATTCGAAATTGCCTTTGTGAAAATATTTGCAAGTTCGTCTTCTGATTTCACTTTGGAGATCTCAATAATTTTCTCATCCAATTTCTTCTCGATGAAGAATCTATCCACTTCTACATGTTTCGTCCTATCATGTTGAACTGGATTGTCGGCAATATCACATGCTGCTTGACTGTCTTAATACATCTTCATAGGTTCATTCAGACCACAGCCTAAGTCCTCCAACAAGAGTTTTAGCTATAAAGCTTCCACTATACTTAGAGCTACTCCGCGATACTTAACCTCTGCACTAAAGTGTGCAACAACATTCTGCTTCTTGCTTCACCATGTAACTAAATTTCTTCCAACAAAGGTGAAGTATCCTGAAGTGGAGCGCCTATCAATTATAGATCCTGCCCAATCAGCATCAGTATATGCCTCAATCTTGAAGTGACCATGTTTTGCAAATAGGACCCCTTTTCCTGGAGCAAACTCAGTATATCTTAGAATTCTCATCACTATATTCATATGATGTTCCTGAGGTGCATGCATAAACTGGCTTACCACACTTAAAGCATATGATAAATTTGACCGTGTATGTGCAAGATACATTAGTCGTCCAACCAATCTCTGATATCTTTCCTTATCACAAGACACATGATTAGATTCGCTGCAAAGTTTTAGTCCTTCTAACGGTGTACCAATCGACTGACAAGCAAAAATTCCAGTTTCCTTCAATAAATCAAGAGCGTACTTTCTTCGAGACAGAAATATACCCTTTCTCGAGCGAGAAACTTCAATACCAAGGAAGTATCTCAAAGGACCAAGATTTTTCATTTTGAACTCTTGTGATGAGTAGTTATTTAATGCCCCACTCTCCTCAGGATCATCTATAGTTACTATCATATCATCCACATAAATAATGAGAGCAGTAATTTTATCTTCTTTCCTTCTTAGGAACAGAGTATGATCTGAATTGCTCTGTCAATATCCGAATGCCCTCATTGATTTTTTCAACCTTCCAAACCATGCTCTTGGCGACTGCTTGAATCCATACAGTGCTTTCTTCAAACGACACACTTTATTACTGTATTGGATTGGTCTGTTTGATCCTGATGGTAGATCCATATAAACTTCTTCTGTCAATTCCCCATTCAAAAAAGCATTCTTCACATCAAATTGCTACAATGGCCAGTCAAGATTTGTAAAAAGTGACAGTAAAACTCAAACGGTGTTGAACTTTGCTACAAGTGCAAATGTTTTATCAGAATCAATTCCATAAGTTTGAGTGTACCCTTTGGCAACCAGCCTTGCTTTGTATCGCTCTATTGAACCATCAGACTTATACTTTACTTTATAAATCCATCTGCATTATACCCGCTTCTTTCCTGTTGGCAATTCGAATATCTCCCAAGTTTCATTCTTCTTCAAGGACTTCATCTCCTCATCCATAGCTGCTTTTCACATTGGATCAGTTAAGGCTTCCTGCACACTACTAGGAATAGATACAACAGATAATTGATTCACAAATGACTTATTTGATTCAGACAATCGGTGAGTAGACACATAATGACTCATGGGATACTTGACATTACTAGTGGCATTAGGCTCATAAGTAGGTTTTGGGATACCTCTAATAGTATGTTTTGGGAGTTCTTTTCTTGGAGCTTCGGAAAACAATGACGATTGGTTTTGGGATTCTGCCGGTGCTGGTGGTAGAGATGATTCGGACGGTGCTGGTGGTGGATATGGCTCATCTTCGTGGATGTTCGACACTGATTGCAGTTCTTCGTGGAGATCTCCTTCCTTAACCAAATCTTCATTCGAGTGATCGTCACTACTTACATCCAGATTTTAACCCTTTATATCCGATTGTTCAGTCTGAATGGTAGCCACTTCATCATAGGCAAGAGTTTGAACTTCACTTTGGTACTCCCCTTGAAGTTCAACCTCAGAGGAAAAATACATCTCATCTTCATGGAACACAACATCCATAGTCACAAACATCATTTGAGTTGGTGGGTGATAGCACCGATACCCTTTCTTATCCTGTGCATATCCCACAAAAACACATCGGATAGCTCTAGGAGTTAATTTATTATGTTCATGTTGATGAAGATGAACAAATGCAACACACCCAAACACACGATGTGGCAAGTTGATGATTTTTGGTGCATTCACAGCTTCAGTTAATGCTTGAAATGACGTGAAAAAGTTTAGGATACTAGAAGGAACTCGGTTGATTAGGTATGCAGCAGAAGCAAGGGCTTCCCCCCAATATATGAGTGGCATATTTCCATGGATAAGAGAAGCACGGACCACCTCGAGCAAGTGTATGTTTTTTCTTTCTACAACCCCATTCTGTTGAGATGTATACGAGCATGTAGTCTGGTGAACAATCCCATGTTCCACCAAATATTATTGCAGATTCGAACTCAAGTACTCGCCGCCATTATCACTCCTAAGAACCTGGATTTGTTTTTTACTGAGTCATAACCCATTTGTGAAATTTCTGAAATAGGCTACTAACTTCACTTTTAGACTTCATCAAACAAATCCAAGTCATTCGAGTACAATCATCAACAAACGTTACAAACCATTTTGCTCCTCCAAAAGTAATGTTCTTAGACGGACCCCAAACATCAGAATGGATAATCATAAATGGTTGAGTGCTTTTATTTAAATTTTGAGGAAAAGAGACACGGTGACTTTTTGCTAATTCCCACACCTCACACTGAAAAGTAGAAACTTCCACCTTCGAAAATAAACTTGGAAATAGTTTCTTCAAATAACCAAAAGAAGCATGTCCTAGACGTCGATGCCATAGCCAAATTTCAGATTTCTTCTTCTTCCCCTCTGTAGCACCCCGAATTTCCAATATAATATCTCAGAAATACGTGGCATAATTTTCAGAATCAACTTCAATGTAATCATAAACATAGTAACCAGATACAGGAAAATTTAAAACTTTTTATTACATAAATTGTTTACAAAGTACAGTGAAAAATTAAACACATTGTATTACAATTTCTTTCTTTTACAAGACATTTTTTTATAATTTACATAAGCTCTATTATCATTCTACCATATACATCCAATCCCAAGCTAACAATACCTACCTGTAAAACATGAGGCTAAAGATAATCCTAACCCCCAAAACTACAGGGGTCAGCCATAACGGTGTGAGAGACATAAAAAGAAGTACAATATAAATGAAACATAAAAAAATAAAGTCATAATCAACACATACTAACAGTAGTAACAAATGGAATATGAATTAATAATAAATAATGCATGAAAATATCAAGTGAAACTAGACTAAGTGTCGAGTATAGGAAAACAGAAAACAACATGCATAAAACCAAGTCAAAAAAATACACTACTATATGCGGACTCTCTATTGTACACTTGTCGGATTCTATGCATCTCACTCTACATAAGTCCGGTGCAAACCCTTATCATTCTCCACTTAATAGGGTTAAATCCCTCATTGTGCAACTAATCCTACTACGATGACTACTATGAGATCCAGATAACTGTGAGTATTAGCCCATGCCTCGATAATTCAGGAGGTGAATCTCTATCAACAGATAATTCCGGAGACTATTTCACTCACACCTAGGAATCTTCGAGAATACCCCACACCGCAAGCTACGACGTTTCATCACACGAACACCCCATGAGTGTCGCCTCGACCCCGATAATTCTGAAGACTATTTCATACACCGCAGGCCATACTAAGGTCCATAACCTATGTTCTCATTTCATCATATCACCATCTAGTTCCTGTCCTTATCTTTGAAGTTAATTAGTTAATTATGAATCTCTTAGAGTTTGGTGCACCCTACCGGAATTAACTCAATTGATCAACAACAAGGCCTCAACTAATCAAATCACAAAATCTCAACTGATCAACAACAAGGCCTCAGCTAACCAAATCACAAAATCTCAACTGCCGGTAATTAGGATCCCACTCATCCTCTAGAGACTCATAACTCAACCATCAATACCAAATCTTTCAATATTCCATCATCAAAACGTTTATATAAAGAAAACCTCTTAAATCAACAAAATCCAAATTCATTTAATGTGCTCATAAAATTCCAGAATTCAAATAAAATATTAAATCCATTCAATAGCAGAAAATCACATTCTGAAGTCGTAGAATATCACAAAACACCAATTCCTTTGAAAACCACATATATCTCTCTTTATAAAGCCATAGAAATGTAATTTAAATTTTATTGTAAACAAAATATAATTTTCGGTAAAATACTGTAATCTGTAGTAAACACATCACTTAAAACAGTAGATCAATAATCCATAAGTTTGAAGAATTAACCGTTTAAAGAAACGAAGAAAAACTCAATAAAACAACCCAAAACAACAAGTGTGGTTGACCTTGCAGTCGACCATCGTGACAGTTGACCTCCATTTTAGTTCAAAAAATGGATAGTCAACCTCGCAGTCGACCTTGCAGTCGACACTAGCTGCCATACAGCCAGGTTTGGAGTTTGTGCATGTTTCGACTGATACACTATTTATACTTTGAAAAATCACAAATTTGCAAAACCAATTTCCTGAGATGATCAAATATGACTTTTATAACATATAGAGTTTATAAAACAAATCGAAAACACATTAAGATCTCAAAAGAGTAATTTTTCACAAAATTCTTCAAAACAGTGCATATATATATATGTAAATGTGTATATGTGTATATTTGCTTCAGTTAAAGCTTCAAAATCTCATCAATAAGAAGTAGTATAATGTCTAATTCAATCTTAGTATGGAAATAATCAAGATTCAATTTAAAACTTCACAAAACACACCAAAAACTCAATTTCTTCAAAACAGTGAAATAGAATATATATGTAACTGCATGTGTGTATATTTGTATCAGTTAAACACGAAATCCATCAGTTAGAAGTAGTGTAAGGTTTAGATTCAATCCCAGTACTAAAACCAATCATATCCAATTGAAAACTTTTCAAAACATCAAAACTTCAATTTTCAACAATTCTTCAAAATAGTAAAGTAGTGTATATATGTATATATATATATATATAAGTGTTCCTACATCAGTTATAGCATCAAAATTCACCAAATAGGAAAAGTACTATGTTCAAAACAACTCGGTATCAAAATAACTTAATTCCCATCGAAAACTTCACAAAATTACACAAAACTCAATTACGTCCATTAAGCTTCAGACCCGAAAAGAACTAAACCCCTCTTTCACTCAAAACGTGATCTTTTGGTTTACTAACTCATCTTGTAGTCCAATAAACTCATACGCATTCACTTACAATAGTTAACCCACGAATATATGTAATTATAACATGTTATAGTCAAGTTATATTTGTTAAAATTGTCAAAACAGGGTGTACACATATGCTCAACAATGAAGGTGAAGGTTTTGTTCACTTTTGCATTAAGCAACATACAATCTCATTATAGCCAATCAAAATAGCAAGTATATGAAGGAAAACAACCTACTCATGATTTCTATTAAGTCCTTTAATAATCTCAAGTCATCAATTAGGGTTTTAGATCATCACTAGTATAGTTTTCATGAAAGATTAAATTTTTAATTCATCTACTCATCTAAATTCCTTATATCTTCATATAATCCCTAACATGCTTTCTAATACACAAATCACCACATACAACATGCTTAGAACAATACAAAAACAAACATATGTCACTCATCTCAATGAAGAAATCAATCGAATTAATAAAGAATAAGAAAAGCCATTCTTATAAAAAATCCAAGATCATTGCTTCGAAACTTCAAGAAATTAATAGTAAAAATATATTTTATTTTTACAGAGGAGAGGGATGGCTGTAGTGGCCATAATATAGGCCGAAATCTGGAGTTTTTAGGGTTTTACAAGTTTATGGAAACGTCCCTTAAAAAATTATTACTTTACATATATAGACCTTTCTTTAATAAAGTAGTTAAATAAGTTAAATAAATTAAAATATAACCAAATCCTTTTCCTACCGAGTTATCCAACCATCACGCATAGCCCAGAAATTAGAAAATTTTGGATTTGTACTTAAAGTGGTAATTTTGCACAAAAGTCCATCTCTTTGTAATATTTGCAAATATGTCATAAATATTCGTAAAAATCAAAAAAATTTAGAAATAATATCTACTAATACATATTAGATTTTCCAAATAAAATTTATGACTTTTACTTTCCAAGAAAAATATTTGCACAAGATCTAACCTAAATTTCATATTTGCAAAAATACCATATTTGTTTAAATCTTTACCAAATCAAACTCTAAATAAAATTTAAATATATTTTATTTTCAATGATGACCATGGCCAGACCAAAAATCAGTAAAAATGAATTTTCATTATTTGTTTGAGATCCAGTCGGCTTTTTACATAAAAGTCCCCCTTTTTCGAATTATTTATAAAAATAGTTTCTTTATTCAGAAAAATCTTGAAATTTAGGAAATACTCAATTATGAATAGGAGAATTTATCCAAAAATTTAAAATTGGAGATTTGCACCAAAAAAAATTATTTTTGCACTTGTAAAATTGACAAGTTCATAAAATAGTCAAATAAATTTAAATAAATCCGAAAATTAAAATATCATAAATAAACGAGGAAAATCAATCATTAACCATATAATTTTAAGAATTCAAAATTTCCTAACTTTGCACGTGTGTTGCACGTGCAAAATTGCAATTTTAAGAAAATAGTCAAAATAGTCAACTTTACTGATTTAATATTATTTAATAATGCAAAAAAAATTATTTTATTTTGCAGGGTGTTACACCCTCGGATCCTTCCACAAATAGAGTTTTGAGTCAATTTACTTGAACTCTCAGATTCTAAATCCAGGCAATAAAGCTTCCCATGTCTAATCCCATAACCAATCGTCTTGCGAGTCTGAATATCCTTAAACACACAATGGGAGAGCCAAAAAATTACAATACAATGTAAGGCAGTAGTTATTTGAGCAACAAATAATAGGTTAAATTTCAAGGAAGGGACAACTAACACAGTATCTAAGGCTAGGTTTTCTGTGAGAGATATGGAACCCTCGCTAGTAATAGTGGCAGGATCCCCATTGATAGTGGACACACTAAATTTGGTGGATGGTTGTAAGGTTTGGACTTGTCTAGAATCAAAAGTCATATGGTCGGTAGAGGAATCAATTATCCATGCATTATTCATAACAAATGCAGAAATATTAAATACCTTATCATCATTACCTGTAGTAGCATAGGCTGATCTAATACTCTTTTCAACTTGATCGGAAACTCCAACGACGACAGTGGATTGGTTGCAATTCTTCTTTCGAGTATCTCTGCAATGATCCCAGTTCTCCGAATAACCGTTAATTTTATAACAACGAGCTTTCGTGTGGCCGATCTTACCACAATGAGTACACTTCCTTGACTCATACGGATATTGTCCCATAGCAACACAACAAACAGCACCGCAAGCAGAACCAATGATCCAAACACCAAACAACAGACGGGATCAAAAACAGCAAACACCAACAATGGATGAGGCAAATACCAGCAATCACCAATCAGTTTCTTTCGACGAAATCAGGAGGACGACAACTTCGGGTCTTTAGATGATGGAACCTTCTAAAGAGCAAAATCTGCTATGATCCTTAAGGGGAACGTGATTAGGCTTTCGGTGATGGTCGGGTTGACGAGGATCGATGACAGAAAGGATTGGGGATCTGGCAGTATTGAGGTGAGCTTTCGATGGTGAAGGTGCAGTGGCTGGAGCAGCGGGTGGGGGATCGACAATGCCGTTCAAGTTAGGCGAGCTTTCAGATTTGTGATGGCGATGGCGCCAGGGGATGTTGACGGTGGCTATGGGAAGCGGTAGTGATGATGGTGACGGAATCGATGATGGCAGGAGTGGTGACAGGAATAGCAACGGTGTTGCAGAGAGGATGGAGGAGGTGTGATCTGAGTAGGGTTGGCAAACGGGTCAACTGGGCCGGGTCGGGTCGAACCCGTCCGGGTTGGGACCCAACTAGGGCGGGTTCGGGTCGGGTCTGAGTGGCAACCGGGCCAAGCCGGGCTAGGTAGGAATTGCAAAAACTCAACCCGCCCAACCCGCGAACCCATTCGGGTCCAACCCGGGTCGGGTCGGGTCGGGTCGCGATTTGGCCTGTCTAGTTTTTTTTTAAACTTAAAAAAAAGTAATTTTAATAACTATTAAAAAATGTAATAATAATAATAATAAGAATCGAAGAGTGAAATTGCCAAGAAAAAATGTATATATTATTAATATGATTTCAAGTTATACAAGTTTCCAATTTGTAATAAGACATAAAGATTTTCTACAAATTTGTTTTATACAATAAAAAATTTCTTCGATACAATTTCAATTTTCTTCAATTATCCTAATTTTTTATAACAAACAAGGATTTTATACAATTTTTTACACATTTACAATTTTGTTAAACTTGTTGGTCTTCAATTTGTTGTTGTTGTTGTTGGTCTTCAATTCTTCATGTTGGTTGCTATTGTTGTTGTTGTTGTTCTTCCGACAAGGTTCTTCCACTTGTAGACGTGTTGAACCCTTTTCCTTGAGTCCTATCTTCGGCCTTCATTCAGTCTTCCGTGCAGACGAGAATTTCTAACGATTGAGGCTTCAAGCGATTCCTGTAATCGGTTAGAACCCTGCTACTTATAGAAAATGCACTTTCTGAAGCAACTGTAGAGATAGGAGGAGTTAGTAGATCTTTAGCCATATATTTAAGAATAATATAAGTATGTTCATGGTCTTTCCATCATTGTAAAATATCTAGTGAAGAAATAAAACTTTCAGAATCTTGTTGATTATACCAATGTAATTCATTTGGTTGATTAGTCCTAGTTTTTTTTTATTGAATTTTTGCAAGTAAATTAAATGTGGCATCATCTAATTTATTCTTACCTTTACCTGTAGAAGTAGCAGAAGAAGAAGTAACTAAAGTTGTAGTACTACTAGATGAAAAACTTCTATCATAAAAATCATACAAGTTATTTAATGTCGCTTCAAATTTAGCTAAAAATGTTCTGCAATCAATTTAGCTAAAAAACATTTCAATCAAACTCTTTGTACTTTCTAATTTGATATGAGGATCCATCACAGTAGCTATACAATACAACATAGGCGGAGGATTAAAATACTTAAAAAACTTGGTGTATGCAGGTTTCACAATATGACCAATAAAAGAATCATCGATCATTTCTTTGAAAGTTTGCATCATAGTAACTATTCAAATTGAAATGCTACTAGAAGTAGATTCATAAGATTTTGAAAATTTGAAAGTTGCGGTTTTAAAAGGTTCTAAAAATTTTAACGAAGATTCGACATAAAACCAAGCTTAGGAAGTCATTTCAAAATTTGGTATATTTTTTGCCATATAAAAATTATTTATACATGCTTTATATTCAGTAACAACATGTAGAAAATTAAAAGTAAAGTTCCATCGATGTTAACATCCTTTGGAAATTTTTTAAACTGTACATTTTTAAGCCTATACCAAGCTTTCCATTCTTGAAATATAGAGCCACTTAATGCAATAAAATGTACACAATTTTTAATGTTAACTATATATGGTTTGGCTATTTTTAATATATCTTGAACACATAAATTTAAAATATGACATTCACATCTAACATGAAAAATATTGTCAGATGGAGGATTTAATGCGGTTTTTAATATATTAATAGATGCATTGTTGTTAGATGCATTATCAAAACTTATACACATAATTTTATCACGAATATGAAAAACATCAAAAATTTCTAAAATACGGTTTGCAATTTCATTACCACTATGGGGATAGGGCAATGCGAAAAGTGATATGATCCTTTTTTGAATAATCCAGTCACTGTCGGTCCAATGACAAGTTATTCCCATCATTGGAATATTGTTGCAACCCGTCCAACAATCGAAAATTAAAGAAACTCTACAAGTTAAACTTCATAAAATGGCAATCAAAGTTTCTCTCATTTTATTGTACATTTTAAAATAATCAGACTTCAAAGTATTCCTAGGGATTCTTTTAAAATACGGGTTTAAGGCGGTTTGATTAAAAGTTTCCAAGTCCCTACTCTCGGAATAGGAAAATCATCACGCCTCGCTTCACAAAAATAGAATACGGAATACGGATACGTGACTAAGCCCAGCGAATGATTTTCATCATCCATAAGCTGTCAGGAATCTTTACAACATCTTACAGGAATAATCAGAGTAGGAAGCAAGAGAATCAACCACACATGCATATATGAATCAAATACCAACAGAATTTACTTGAAACAAAATATATTAATCTCAAATACACCAGATCTGAATAAGTCAATATCCTAGGTCACATTGCCCAAATACAAATAAATCCAAGTATCGAATACTGTTCAAATAAGCAACAGGAACTAATAATAGCAAAAACTCCAGCAACTAATATGTTAGATCACCTACACCATCTGGCAGCTGATCATCATGATCTGCAATTTAATAAATTTCAGGAAGAAGAAAAAGAAAACAAACCCCCGTCAATGCAAGTTACAGGCCGCTTATAGTGCAGGATACAAGTACAGGGAATAAATAAACGATGTAGAGTAATAGCGGAAACAAACAGAGCATGGAATAGGCATAATCAACAGAATAAAATATCTAACATGAATTAGGAAAACAGAATCAAGTAGCATGGCATACTAAAAGGTACAAGTAACATGTGTCAAGTGTCAAACAGTGTGCAAACAGGTATACGGATAAAAGTATCAGATAACAGTCAGACAGGAAAACAGATAACAGATCTCTAGTAGGATGTAACAGATAACAGTTAACAGATGTCATGTTCTTACAGTCTTATGTTTATTACTATCTAGGTAGCACTTTATGCATCCCAACTATTTACCACATGGTTGCTACATTCAAACAATTGCATTTTAGATTTCGTAGGGGATCATATAGAGCCGTGTACTCGGGTATTAGTAATCAGACAGTAATCAGATTGTAAGAACCTACGGGCTCTCTTCCGAGTACACCTTCCTCTAGGGAAGTGTGCAGTCAGGTAATCAGTATAACAGTATCGTACCACATAACATTTCATCAGTATGGAAACACGAGCCCCCTTCCAAGTACACATTTCTATAATTTCCCACTACTAGATCTTTCCCTTAAACTCCGGCTTGATTATTTTGTTATTATTATCAGATAGGCATGTATGTGCGTAAAACAAAGTAAGAATAGCTTGGTATAAATAAGTAGCAGGTTCCAACTGAAAGATAAACAAGTATAGATGAAAGACAACACATAAAAGAATAGAACAACGAAAATTCTAGCTCAGGACAGCAAGATAGTACTGCACTAAAACTGGAATTCCCGTTGCTACAAAAATGCAAATCTGGATCCGTCAAAAAATCTGCAAATAGACTTCCGGCCGAATCCTGCAAATATATATAAGTCATATGGTATTTCACAAAAACATAACTCAAAACAAATTTGAATCCAGAAAACGTATTCAGCCAGAAATCAGAAGTTTGTATTCTTAAATAGGAAAACAGCATGAAAACTTAATAATTAAATCCATAAAAAATCTGGAGTATTCCCTAGTTTGTTTAGTAATAGAAAATAAAGTTTCATAATTTTTCAACATAGATAGAATAGTCAAGTAAAATCAGAAAGTAACAAGATAGGGCAGTTTTGTAAATATGGAATCACAGACACTGTAGTACTAAAACAGCAATATCTCACAAAATATAAATCGAAATCCAAATCCGTCGAAAGGGTGATAAAATAGACACAGTAGGATAACTTTCATATTCAGAAAGATTTTAGAGACAATAAGTAGAATCAGGTCGAACTTATGTATTTTTACTGAACTGTAAGAAAAATCTGTTAGTATAATAGTTGGTTGCAAGTATAGAATAGTTGGCAAAACTCATTAATTAAATCCACAAAAACTCAGGGTTAATCCCAATCAGGTATAGTTATACTTAACAAAATATTGGATCAAAATAATATTTTTAACATCAGAATGAAAATATTTTACTCCACAAAATTCATATAAAACGAAATCTAGAATTTTTCTACACCACTGTAGTGAAATAGTCATAACTCACAGCTCATGAAACGAAACTGAGATCTGTCAGAAGGGTTGAAAAATAGACAGAATTCTCTACATTTCATATTCAAAAATATTTTAATATACTGACCTTAATAGGATCCAAAGTGCTGAATGAAATGGGGTAACAGAAAATACAGAATTATCCCTTATGTACAAATCAACATAGACCATATGAAATTCATCCAAATCATACCAAATAGAAAAGACGGTGTACTAGATGTCCAAACAACTTGGTATAGGGTATTTATCATTAGCATTGGTATCGGGTGGGATCGGGTCGGGTCCTTCACTACCCAGACCCGGACCTGGACCTGGACCCGGTGCCCTACGGGTCTAAAAATTGGACCCGGACCCGAACCCGTGAGGACCGGGTCCGGTTCCAGGTCGGGTCTTATTAAAATATTCCTATCTATTCGGGTAGGAGCGGGAGTGTGAGCGGCGAGTGGATGATTTAGAATAGAGGAGAGTAGAAAAAGGCATGAGTTTTGAGTTTGGAAGAGGAAGATTTAGAATTGAGGAGGTAGGAGGGGAGGGATGATGATAGAATATTTATTTTTATGTTATTTTTTGGGTTTTTTTTAACAGGTCCGTGTCCGGGTCGGGTCTCTTTTGAGCGGACCCGGAGCCGAAAGTACAACGAGTCTTATTTTAGGACCCGGACTCGGACCCAGATAGGCCGGGACGGTTTCGGTCCAATGCCGGGTCCGGGTCGGATCCGGGTTTCAGGTATTTATACCAATGCTCTTTATCATGTCTACAACAAGTGTACTACGAATAACATAACCGAGCACACGATATCATATGAACAACATGCATGTATCCAACACAAAGTGGTCATCCGTAAGTTATTTCATGTCATGGGTGTCATGTGGCAACTACGGGTGGGTCAACACAATAGAGACAATATACAACAGGGGATTCAAACAAGAATTGTCTCTAGAACACAACTATACTACATGCGGTATTTAGTACTTGTATTAAACAAAGAAAAGAATACAAGTTACTTGCCTTAGCCAATGATGAAAACGACAAAGATCAAGAATAACGGGAACAGATTCCCGGAACACGAACTCAACCGAACGAACGACGTAACTACGGACCAAACTCACGAACAACGAACTAAACTCGCAACCATGCACTAACACGTGCAAACTCTTGCACGTGCAACCAAGAGAGCGAGAGGGGAGAGACGACGGCAGCGGGTCCCGGTGATGGCAGCGGCTACTGTCGGTGCTGCTGCCTGGCATCGGAGGGGGAGAAGCACAATGCGGTCGCTGTGCCGCTGCTGCTGCTGTTGAAGACGGCATGGCACAGGGGTCGCGACAGGGGGAAGGAGATCGGGAGGTGGTGCACGGGGAAGCTTGAGAGGTCGGAAGCACCAGGGGAAACGAAGGAGGGATGGTGCAAGGTAGGCGGTGATCGAAAAGAAGAGGTGGTCGGGGGTGCAAGGGTTAGGGTTTCGGAGCACGGGATAGGCGGCTAGGGGATGGGATGAAGGAGATGTAAAGTAGGGTCTGGGTATATATACACAAAGTTAAGGTTAATGCATATGGGTTGCGGGCTTGGGAAGTGTTAGGTTTAAATTAATGGGTAATTAGGTGAACAATGGATATAGGATTAAATAGAGTTTAGGTTTTATAAGTGAAATTGGGTATTAGTTATAGGGTTTAGGTTATGATTTAATATAGGAGATCCACAAGCAATAATAGAGTGATCCAATAATGAGATGGGCACAACGAATAAATAAAATAAGGCACAGATTCTCCAAAATAATGAGGATCAAAGAAACACAAGCTCAATCAATAGAGACGAGATAATAGGAGACAAAAAAATATATTGAGAACGAAGATCCAATATACAGTCCAGAAGAGAGATACAAGCAATAAAATACCCAAAAGAAAAGTACACCCAAAAAATACATAAAATGGAAAACAGGGGTTACAAATCCTACCCACCTAACAAGAAGAATTTTGTCCTCGAAATTCAAACAAGAGGTACATAGGATAACCCCGAAAAGAAAAGAAAGAACAAAACAAAAAGCTACACAAACAGATGAGGAAACTTCTTCTTAATCTCCTCCTCCAGCTCCGAAGTTGACTCACCCGGCGAGTGAGGATTCCAAGAAACACGAACCAGCTTGATGACCTTGTTCTTAAGCACTTTCTCTCGCCGATCCACAATAGAAACTGGCAGAATCTCACAAGTCTAATCCAGCCGAACGATCAACTCAGAATAGTCGATCACGTGACTCTCATTGCCGATATATCTCTTGAGTTGTGAGACATAGAAAACATCATGCACTCCTGATAAAGCTCACAGCAATGCAAGATGATAGGCCACCTTGCGTACTCGCTCCACAATATCAAATAGTCCAATAAACCTAGGGCTGAGGTTGCCCCCGCCACCAAACCGAATGACACCGCACCACGATGATACCTTTAGGAAAACATGGTCACCGACCTCAAACTCCAAAGCTCTTCGATGGACATCAACCCATCGCCTCTGCCTATCCTGAGCTACCTGCAAGTGCTTCCTGATTTGAACCACCACATCAATTGTCCTGGTGATCAACTCCGGATCCAACATCTTCCTCTTACCAATGTCATCCCAGCACACTGGTGATCTGCACTTCCGCCCATAAAGTACCTCGAACGGTGCAGCTTTAAGAATGGCCTGAAAGCTATTATTACAGGAGAACTCTACGAGATGCAAATGGTCCTCCCATGATCTACCAAACTGCAGCATACAGAACCGCAACATGTCCTCAAGAACCTAATAGTCCTCTCTGACTGTCCATCAGTCTGGGAATGAAAAGCTGTACTGTACTTTAATTTACTCCCCAAACTGCTCTGAAGACTCTCCCAAAACTGAGATCTGAATCTCGTATCCCTGTCGGATACAATACTAATTGGAATCCCATGAAGTCTGATAATCTCTTGCATGTACTTCTCAGCTAGGCTTTCAGTAGAATGTCCGACACGAAAGGGAATGAAGTGAGCACTCTTTGTCAAATGGTCGACATTCCACCAAATGGCATTATGACTCTTAGGACTCCTCGGCAAAGCAGTCACAAAATCCATAGTGATATGTTCCCACTTCCACTTCGGAATGGGAAGCGGTTGAAGAAGAACGGTGATCCTCTGATGCTCTGCCTTAACCTGTTGGCGGATCGAACACTAAGATACAAACCGAGCCACAGCCCTCTTCATATCATGCCACCAGAAATGAAGCTTCAAATCCTGATACATCTTAGTACCGCCAGGATGGATAGAATATGATGATTGGTGGGCTTCCTCAAGTAACCTCTGACGAACTTCACCCTTTGGGACACACAACCTGGACTCAAAACATAGTGATCCATCAGCATGAATAACCATGTCCGTTCTGGAACTAGACTCAACCTTAGCTCGAAAACCTGCAATTGCGCATCACCAGCCATGCCTCTTTGATCTGATCAACAAGAGACAACTAAAGCTGGAGCACCAAACAACTCGGATCAGAACTCGGCAACAACACATCCAACACCAACCTCCGCATCTGCTCAACCAAATCTCCCTACTGAGTTAGGAACATAGCTGCCGGTCTCCTGCTCAAAGCATCTGGCACCAAATTCACTCTACCAGGATGGTATTGCAAACTGATGTCATAATCGGCCATAAGTTCCAACCAACGTCTTTGCTTCATGTTCAACTTCTTCTGGGTGAAAACGTACTTGAGACTTTTGTGGTCTGTAAAGATCTCCACTCGATCTCCAAGCAAATAATATCTCCATAGCTTCAAAGCAAAGATCACTACCGCTAACTCCAAGTCATGAGTCGGATAGTTCTTCTCATGCGGCCTCAACTACCTCGGTGCGGCCCTTCTGCATCAGAACTGCTTCAAGACCCTTACCCGTAGCATCACAGTGAACTACAAATCCGCCTGAACCTTCTGGAATAGTCAACACTAGTGCTGAAGACAACCTATTCTTCAACTCAGCCAAAGCCTTACTGCAAGCTTCAGACCAACATAACTTCTGATCCTTTTCAATCAGCTTAGTCAATGGTCTGGCTATCTTCGAAAAATCTTGGACGCATTTCCGATAATAGTCGGCTAGACTAAGAAAACTCCTGACCTTTGAAACTGACTTGGGAACTGGCCAATCCTTCACAGCCTCAACCTTGGCCGGATCAACAGAAATACCATTGCCCGAGATAATGTGCCCTAAGATAGTGACCCTGTCGAGCCAAAACTTGCACTTGTTGAGTTTTCCATAGAGCTGATTCTCTCTCAAAGTCTGCAGAACCACCTAAGATGCTCAGCATGATCTTCCCGATTTCAAGAATATACCAGAATGTTATCAATGAAGACCACCATAAATCTATCCAGGAACTGGAAAAAGACCCTGTTTATAAGACTCATGAATACAGCAGGCACGTTCGTGATCCCTAACGGCATCACAAGATACTCATAGTGTCCATATCTGGTCATAAATGCAGTCTTCTGTATATCAGTCGCCTTCACCTTGACCTGATGATACCCTGAACGAAGATCCAACTTCGAGAAAATAGCAGCTCTACTCAACTGATCAAACAAATCATCGATTCTGGGCAACGAATATTGGTTCTTTACAGTAACACTGTTCAGTTCCCAATAATCCACGTACAGTCGACGACTACCATCCTTCATGTTGACAAAAAGGACAGGAGCACCCCACTGCGAAATACTAGGTCTGATGAACTCCAAATCAAGCAACTCCTGAATATGCACCTTAAACTTTGCTAACTCAACCGGTGCCATCCTGTAGGAACTTCGATATCGCTACCGTACCCGGCTGAACTTCAATACCGAACTCTACATCCCTATCAGGGGGTAAGCCAGGCAACTCCTCTGGAAAAACATCCAGGAAATCCCGCACTACTAGAGGCACAGCTTCACAGCCTGAATGCAATTCCATTGCACAAACCTCCTGATCAACTGCAGTCTCAGCTTGGCCAAAGAACATCTCCCCGGTATGGAACTCAAACTCTGCGCGATTTGGGATCCGAAACACAAATTTTTTGGCACGACAATCAATAATGACATGGGATTCACCAACCAATCCATACCGAGAATAATGTCGAATCCTGAATTCCTAATTACAATTAGATTGGCCTTGAAATCTGCGCTACCAATAATCACGGGACACCGTCTGCACTCCCGGGAACAAATGACAACACCACCACCTGTCACAATGTTCCAAGCCCCTGACATGATGTAGCACTCCAACTGATGGCAAGCCACGAACCAAGAAGAGATGAAGGAGTGGGTTGCCTCGGAATAAAAAAGAACATGGGCATGGAAAGAGCAAACAAGGACAACACCTAAGATAGAATCAAAAAGACAAGGAGAAAAGACTAGTTGAACAGGGGTGAGAAAAACACAATGCAAAAAGATAATATGAAAGAATAATGCAGGACAAATGAAAGAAGTAAAAGAGAAACAATAAAACAACAAAAGTAGAACATACGTGCAACAATGCCCTTTGCTGACTCAGCATCAGCAGTAGTCAGGTTGAAAGCCTAACCTCTCCCGGGGGCAGCGGTCCTCTGACCGACAATATGGCACTGCGGATGAAGGGGTGGCCTAACAGAACCACGAGCTGGAGCCATTTACTGAACTGGACCCTCGGCTGGAAGAGCCATCCGCTGCTGTTGCGGGCAATCCAACAATGAATGGTCGGCAGCGCCACACCTAAAGCATCGATGGTTGACGCGCCAACAGTTCTTAAGGTCATGCCTAGTCATCTGGTAGAAGTCACAAAAACTATCCCTCTGGGAACCAGCAGAAGAGTAAGGAGCTGCCCTGACAGGATGGGCGGGAACAGGCCTCCGAATAGGCCCACCAGAAGGCCTAACAAAAACAGGGTGCGGAACAGTCCGCTGAGAAGGAGCCAATCCACCACGAGCCTGCTCCTGAGCTCAGCTACCTCAAGAGCTTCAGCATAAGTGTGCAAGCGAAGGGAGACAAGCTGCACCCTAATTTCTCGCTCAAGCCCCAATGTGAATCTACGAGCCCTGTCTTCTTCTTTCGCCACAATAACGGCTGCGAAGCGGCTGAGTCTTGTAAATTCAACTGCATACTCATCCATAGACCTGGAGCTCTGTTTCAGAAAGTCTCATGTTACAACATTGCATGGACAATATGTAACAAAATTCCAATAACAGAAATAACGACCAACATGTTTCAGGGCCATGAACTATTGCTCCATTTCCACTCGAGTGCTGCTAGGGAAGAACTTCTTCAAGGAGCCCCTAGTGAACGTGGCCAAAGTAATCGGTCGTTCGAGCCTTTCGGACTCGGACCTCCACCAAATGTGAGCCAGGTCCACTAGCTGGATGGCCACCGCATCCACTCTATCAGCATCGGCAACTCTTGCTTCCAGAAGCAACTTCCTAGTCCGAACCAGTCGGGATGCAGCCTTATAAAGTCCGTGACTATATCCGGACGGGAAGGAAGAGCTGCATGCATAGGCACAGTGGGAAGCGAAATCCGAGCAGCTTCCAAAGCAGCCATCACCAAGTCGTTGTGGTTCTGCTGCATATTGATCAGCTGTTCCAACACATTGGTGACGGCCTCAAATTCGGGATGATCATCCTGAGAACGAGAAGTAGAACCTCTACGAGCCATAGTTTGTACAAAACCAAAAATAATTAGCATCCAGATCAAAGTTGATTATAATTCATTTATATATGCATGGTCAGTGAAATGTTGAGCCAATCCCAGATCGAGTCAAGCTTCTCTAATATATTAGTCAAACTAATACATTAGCCAAATCTGGGCTCTGATACCACTAAAAATCTTGTCACGCCCCGGTTCCCAAAAATAGAATACGGAATACGAATACGTGACTAAGCCCAGCTAATAATTTTCATCATCCATAAGCTGTCAGGAATATTTACAACATCTTACAGGAATAATCAGAGTAGGAAGCAAGAGAATCAACCACGCATGCATATATGAATCATATACCAATAGAATTTACTTGAAACAAAATATATTAATCTCAAATAAACCAGATCTGAATAAATTAATATCCTGGGTCACATTGCCCAAATACAAATAAATCTAAGCAACGAATACAATTGTTCAAATAAGCAACAGGAACTAATAATAGCAAAAATTCCAGCAACTAATATGTTAGATCACCTACACAATCTGGCTGCTGATCACCCTAATTTGCAATTTAATAAATTGCAGAAAGAAGAAGAAAAAAAAATAAACTCCTGCTATGCATGTTACGGGCCGCTTGTAGTGCAGGATACAAGTACAGGAAATAAATAAACAGATGTAGAGTAATAGCGGAAACAAATATGGCATGGAATAGGCATAATCAACAGAATAGAATATATAGTATGAATTAGGAAAACAGAATCAAGTAGCATGGCATACTAACAGGTACAAGTAACATGTGTCAAGTGTCAAACAGTGTGCAAACAGGTATACAGATAACAGTATCAAATAACAGTTAAACAGGTAAACAGATAACAGATGTCCAGTAGCATGTAACAGATAACAGTTAACAGATGTCATGTTCTTATAGTCTTGTGTTTATTACTATCTAGGTAGCACTTCATGCGTCCCAACTATTTACCATATGGTTACTACATTCAAAAAATTGCGTTTTAGATTTCGTAGTGAATTATATAGGGCCGTGTACTCAGGTATCAGTAATCAAACAGTAAGAACCTATGGTTTCTCTTCCGAGTACACATTCCTATAGGAAAGTGTGCAGTTAGCTAATCAGTACAATAGTATCGTACCACATAACAGTTCATCAGTATGGGAAACACGGGCACCTTTCCTGTAACGCCCATGCCTCTAGCTCAGACAATTTATACAATTTATAAGACAAATTAGATACTATGTAGTACAACTGCCCACCACAGACTACCTCTCAAAAGGTGGGAAGAGTGGGCGAAATGGAGCTAGCAGATGTACGTAGGGTATGCCTGAGAGGAAGCGAGGTGGCGGCCTGAAATAGTGGACCACCCGCAGAATCAGGGTACGGTGCAGCTAGCAGAATCAGGGTACTCCACTCCACATCGGCTAGAAGGGAGATCCTGCACTAGATTGTGCATGCCCGTGCTCAGCGAGAACGTTGATTTCTGAAGAGGGGGTGTGTGTAACACCCTGTGATTTTCAAAAAAAAAACATAATAATAATATATATAGTTGATATATATAAAATGAGATATATGGTTGAAGAGTATAATGGTATGTGATGGCATTGTTTAAATAATAAAGATGAGTTTGGAATGGTGGGGGCCCACGGTAATGGGGAAGCAGGATGCTTCTGTTGACTTGAGTCAAAGCCACAGGATGATGTGGCTGTTCTTGAGGGCCCCACCTTTGTTAAAATTTTGGAAGAGAGAACAGGAGAGAGTATGGGAAAATGTCCCATATCGGTAAGAAATAATATTAAAATAATATATAAATAATATAGCCTATGATCAAGAGTCACCCAATTTGGTTAACCACCTTTTAAGAGGCAGTCTGTGGTGGGCAGTTGTACTACATAGTATCTAATTTGTCTTATAAATTGTATAAATTGTCTGGGCTAGAGGCAGGGGTGTTACACTTCCAAGTACACAGTTCTATAATTTCGCACTACTAGATCTTTCCTTTAAACCTCGGCTTGATTATTTTGTTATTATTATCAGACAGACATGTATGTGCGTAAAATAAGGTAAAAATAACATGGTATAAATAAGTAGCAGGTTCAGACTGAAAGATAAACAGGTTTAGATGAAAGACAACACACAAAAGGATAGAACAACGAAAATTCTAGTTCAGGACAGCAAGACAGTACTGCACTAAAACTAGTATTCCCTTTGCTACAAAATGCAAATATAGACCCATCAAAGAATCTGGAAAATAGACTTCCAACCGAATCCAGCAAATATATATAATTCATATGGTATTTCACAAAAACATAACTCAAAACATATTTGAATCTAGAAAATGTGTTCAGCCATAAATCAGAAGTTTGTATTCTTAAACAGAAAAACAGCATGAAAACTCAGTAGGGTAACTTTCATCGAAAGGGTGATAAAATAGACACAGTAGGCTAACTTTCATATTCAGAAAGATTTTAGAGACAACAAGTAAAATCAAGTCGAATTTAAGTATCTTTACTGAACAGTAAGAAAAATCTGCTAGTATAGTAGTTGTTTGCGAGTATAGAATAGTTGGCAAAACTCATTAATTAAACCGACAAAAATTCAGGGTTAATCCCAATCAGGTCTCTTTATACTCAGCAAAATATTGGATCAAAATAATATTATTAACATTAGAATAAAAATAGTTTACTCCACAAAATTCATATAAAACGAAATTTGGAATTTTTCTACACCACTATAGTAAAATAGTCATAACTCGTAGCTAATGGAACGAAACTGAGATCTGTCAGAAGGGTTAAAAAATAGAAAAAATTCTCTACAGCTCATATTCACAAATATTTTAATATAATGACCTTAATAGGGTCCAAAATACTGAATGAAAACGGGGTAACAGAAAATATAGAATTGTCCCCTATGTACAAATCAACATAGACCACATGAAATTCATCCAAATCATAGCAAATGAAAAATATGGTGTACTAGATGTCCAAACAACATGGTATAGGGTATTTATCATGTCTACAGCAAGTGTACTATGAATAACACAACCGAGCACACGATATCATATGAACAATATGCATGTATCCAACACAAAGTGGTCATCCCTAAATTATTTCATGTCATGGGTGTCATGTGGCAACTACGGGCGGGTCAACACAATAGAGACAATATGCAACAGGGGATTCAATCAAGAATTGTCTCTTAAACACAACTACACTACATGCGGTATTTAGTACTTATATTAAATAAAGAAAAGAATACAAGTTACTTGCCTTAGCCAACGATGAAAACGACGAAGATCAAGAATAACGGGAACGAATTCCCAGAACACGAACTCAACCAAACGAACGGCGCAACTACGGACCAAACTCACGAACAACGAACTAAACCCGCAACCATGCACTAACACGTGCAAACTTTTGCACGTGCAACCAAGAGAGCGAGAGGGGAGAGACGATGGCCACGGGTCCCGACGACGGCAGCGGATGCTGTCGGTGTTGCTGCCTGGCATCGGAGGGGGAGAAGCACAGTGCGGTCGCTGTGCCACTGTTGCTGCTATTGAAGACGGCAGGGCACATGGGTTGTGGCAGGGGGAAAGTTTGAGAGGTCGGAAGCACCAGGGGAAACGAAGGAGGGATGGTGCAAGGTAGGGGGTAATCGGAAAGAAGAGGAGGTCAGGGGTGCAAGGGTTAGGATTTCGGAGCAAGGGATAGGCGGCTAGGGGATGGGATGAAGGAGATGTACAGTAGAGTCTGGGTATATATACACAAAGGTAGTGTTCTTTTTCTCCTCTTATAAGTGATTTACCTCTTGTAAGAAGTGGTCCACCTCTTACAAGAGTTTTTTTAGTGTTCTTTTTTACCTCTTATAAGACATTTCTTTCAAAATCTCTTATAAGCCTAAAAGACTTCTACTAGCCTCTTTCAAATTCTTATAAGACTTCTATTATTTAAAAAGTCTATATTACCCCTAAATTAATAAATGAAGAAGTATTCTTCAGCAAATATTACTTTGATGCTATTGCAGATTTATAATATTTGATCTGAACACTATTAGAATCCAATAGCCAATTCCATTAATAGCCTATTTGATGCGAGTACAGAATCAAGAATCTGCACTATTATTTGATCTGAACACTATTATAACAAAATCAAGAATCTGCCGAAAATATAACTTTGATGCGAGTACAGATTTATAATCTTTAAACTACACACTATGCTATCTTGGTTCTTCAGTACCGAAAATATTTAGAATCCATTAATAGCCAATTCCAAATCTTGGTTCTTCAGTACAGTGTGGTATGATGATAGATTATATGATTTCTAGTTTTCTTTCCTAGTTTTCTTATATGATGATAGATTAGCCAAATCCATTAACATATTCTTTCCTAGTTTTCTTTCTAGGGTAAATAAATTTCAAGCATTCTCAGTTTTGTTTATTGTAGACAGCTTATATGATTATCATAATGTGGTTTATGAATTTGATTATTTTGTTTTTACAAGATTTAATTGGGTGATTGATTTTAATTTGATGTTATATTCATAGGGTAATTTAGTGAGTGGAGATGGTGAACAGGAAGAAACACAAATTACATATGTGCTTAGTTATAGTATGTATAGATTATTAATTTTTTTGTAAGGAGTGTGTAGAGATTATTATAAATAAATAATTAGTGGACACTACTGAAGCAAAAAATTAAACATTAGTTTTTATGAGTTAGTATCTTTTTCTTCTAACTCTAACACAAAGTGTGGTATAATGATATAATCTTTCTCTACTATTTTAATGAGAGCGTTTATCACCGAATAAGCATTATTTCTAACCAAATAAATATGTGTATTGTAACCCAAATAAAGAAATTATATAGTAAGGACAAAAATGTCTAAAAGTAGAGAAATTGCTCTGGTAAGAGGTGAAAAAAGAACAGAAACCTCTTATAAGAGGTTCTTATAAGAAGTTATTTTTATATAAAAGAACACCTAAAAAAGAGGCTCTTACAAGAGGCTCTTACTGTAAATCTCTTATAAGATGTCACCTCTTATAAGAGGCATAAAAAAGAACAAACCCAAAGTTAGGGTTTATGCAGATGGGTTGCAGGTCTTGGGTAGTGTTAGGTTTAAATTAATGGGTAATTAGGTGAACAGTGGATATAGGATTAAATAGAGTTTAGGTTTTATAAATGGATTTGGGTATTAGTTATATGATTTAGGGTATGATTTAATATAGGAGATCCACAAGCAATAATAGAGTGATCCAATAATGAGATGGGAACAACGAATAAATAAAATAAGGCATGAACACTCCAAAATAATGAGGATCAAAGAAACACAAGCTCAATCAATAGAGACGAGATAATAGGAGACAAAAGAATCAAGATCTCAAATAAAAGACGGCAAAAACAATAAAAAATGAATATATTGAGAACGAAGATCCAATATATGGTCCAGAAGAGAGATACAAGGAATAAAATACCCAAAAGAAAAATACACCCGAAAAATACATAAAATGGAAAACAGATGTTACAAAAATGGTAACTCTTCCTTGATTACTAGTCGGGTCATTTTCCGACGAACAAGTTCGGGATCATAAGAATGGCTATCAACTACATCGGTCCTAGGGTGGATTTTTTGTTGGCCGGGTAAGTCTACAAGAAGTTCTTTGTGTACATTTTGGATGTGTCGTTTTATTGTACTCGTCCCCTCACCTTTCTTCCAATTGTATGGCTTCGAACATGTTTTACAAATTTTGATACCTATACCCGGATTTTCTTCATCCGGAATATAATCATAAAATTTTTGCCAATCACTAGTTTCTCCTCTAGTTTTCCTACTACTACCCGGTTGTGTTGTTTCGATTTCTTGTGTTTGTGGTTCTTCTTCTATGTCTATGTCTCCTACAAACACATCGTGTGTCCCAATGTGTTGGGTCATAGGGTACTCTTCGGGGCTCATTTTGTGGGACAATTGGAGGCCTACGAGAAGTGCCGGTGGAATCTTGTCCACTTTGGCTACGGCCGCCACCTCGTCATCTAGAAATGTTTATATAGTAGTGTATGCGAAAAAATTAAATACAATCTAGGCGAGACAAGTTTTAAAAAAAAATCTAGAAAACAATAAGAGGGTTGTGAGAGAGAAGATCAAAAAACCAACAAATAAATATGATAAAAAAATTATAACTACAAAAAAAATAACAAGACAATAAAAGGGTTGTGAAATTTTGATACCGTACTTCGTGGATACTCGTATATAGAATGACAGTGAAAATAAAAGTAGAAGTAGAAGTAGAAGTCCGGACTCGTATATAGATAGAAAGAGAGCTTCTTTGTTGGAGCCTTGGAGGAGTTGAAGACTTGAAGACGTATTTGAATGTTGAATTCGATACAATCGGAATTTGTCGCTTCTATGTTGCTAGCCTCTTTGTTGACAAAATTCAAAAAATTAAGATTTAATTGAGTAGTAGTAGAAGAGAGAGTAAGAGAATAAGGTGTAAAATATTTAGATTGGATTTAAAGGGTATTTATAGGGGGAAAAAAAAAAAACCAAAAAAACCAAAAAAATGGCTATAACAGCCGTTAGCATGTTTTCTGCCGTTGGACCCGCGCGGATCGAACGTTCGACCCGCGCGAGTCGAACGGTTCGAAACCCGCGAGATGGTGGGCAGGTTTGACACTATTCATCGGGTTCACGGGCCGGGTTCAACAGGTTGGAAACCGTTATTTGATGACCCGGGTTGACCCCCTTACACTTGTAACACCCGACAAAATTGAAAATGACCAGTTTGCCCTCGTGTGTTACGCACGTGTATTTTATACAGTTACTGATAATATTTGTAACGTGTTTCACTACGTATTGTGATTTCCGACAATTTATACATTTTCCGTATTAATTTTATCCTATTTAAGTCATGCAACATTTCAATCTCTGGGTTTTACGTGCTTTTTTTACATGTTTTTGATGCACGTATCAATTCTGTGTTTCCGCCGCTACGTATAATATTTTCTCTGTGTTTAAATTATTTATTTTATGTATTCAAATCAATTTTTATAAAACCGAAATTCATTTCCCCTTATTTTGATTAAAATAATTATGTACGTGTAATGCACGTGTTTCCTACGTACGTATTGATTACGTGTGGAATATGTATAAATTAATAAATATATTTTTCTTACATTGCCTTTTTATTATCTTTAACATTTTTCCGTTGATAACGTCGAATTTCGTATTTTTGATATTTTACGTGCGCTGCACATGTTTCTTTCGGTGCGCGTGTTTAAGCATTTTTTTTTCATTAAAGTCATGTTAGAGAAGATTTTATTGTAAACTAGTAGAATACACTATTGATCAAGTAAAGAAAATTAATATTATTTTTTCAAAAGGGAAATGAGTAGAGATTTTCTAAATGAGATTGTGATTGAATTAATGCAAGAAAAATAAATGTGAATAATTTGGGCTTAAATAAGATCTTTAACCTTATGAAAGAAAAGAAATTATTGTTTAATTACATAGAGATGAATATTTGGATTGAAATTAATGAGATTTTATGATTTTCTATACTCGATTGAGATTATTTGAAATGCATGCAACGTTATAAGTGATTAAATTGATTAAGAGGTTGAATTGACTTACGTTGTGTTATGAAATTATAAAAGACTTTGTTTTGAGAAGGAGTTTGTGAATAAAAGAAATAGAAATAATTATTTTGAGATTGAATATGAAACATTGTTGATCTCTAGAAAGAGATAGTTGTTAGAATCTAGAGGCTAGGCGAGACCCTAGTGACCGACAGTTTTATTTATGATTTTGAGAGCTAACCATTGTGCGTTGAGCATCTCTTGAGAAGTAGCCAGGTAGGCTGACTGTCTCTTTTGTTTTTGTTTAAGTCCGGTAGGGTAAGTTAGTTCTAGGTTGTGATGATTTTTTTTTAAAACAAACAAAATTGTAAGGATTAGATACATAGTGAAGATGTGATGAAAGTAAGAGAAAAATACGAGTATGAGGACCATCGGATTGGCAGTATGAGAGTGATTCACAAGCAGCCTGCTTGATGCGTCATGTCATGGCGTGAGCACTACTCCGGAATTATCGTCCCAGTGGCGACCCTTTTGGGGTGTTTGGTGACTACGGGTGGTGCCATCGTTCCAGGATGGAGGCTGAATTGTCCATAGGATGCCTGCATGATGCGTCATGTCAGTGTGTGGGATTCTCCTCCAGGCTCTTTGGACATGGGCTCTTAACTCATCGAACATCTACGATACTTACCGTAATTACTGTAATAGTTTAAGTCATAACGAGAGATTGAACCCTATAAGATGAAGAACGATTAAGGGCTTTCCCTCGGACCTATGTAGTATGGGATGCATAGAATCCGAACAAGTGCGCATTAGTATCATGTAATATAAATAACTGCATTAAGGACTAAGTGCACATCACCCACGACATCATTGGGATAGTCCCTTTGTAGCTTTGTTTGTGATCAAGTTTGTGTTTGCTAAAGTATTTAAGAATCGTTATACTGTCGGGCATAGTAAGGATGACCGTGATAATATTTCGTCTGTTGTAAGCAACTGATGTGCCCACAGTTTTATATGAAGAACTTGAAGTTTACAAAAGGATATAAAGATGAATTTGTTGTTGAAGATTATTTAAATGTTAAAGTTATTACAATTGTACACTTATTATTGTTGTATTTTATTTATTCCGCTGCGTGTTGATGTAAAAGACTCTGATGTAATCATTGTTATATAAAAGTTTTAATTTACTTGTAAAATTGTACGAAATAAAGTGTAAAGATCATGTGGAACTTCGAATTCAGTCTTATTTGGAATTCGGGGTGTTACAGAGTGGTATCAGAGCTACGCTTCAGTAAGTAGTACAAATTTACAAGGACGACATATTAGGGTGGACATTAGAAGTGTGAGTTCAGTTCATAGGGATTTAAATGTAAGTGATTTACATTTGTATTGCTCTATACACTGATGTTTTCTCTTCCCTTTCCCTTTTGGATGGCTGGAGTCGTGAATACAAGTTCAATAACAACTTTCATTCATGAAACTCTCCTCGTATACATTGATGTGAGATCGTATGCGAGTATATTTTTCTCTTGGTATCAGAGTGGCGTAGTGGAAGCGTGGTTGATTTGAACTTACATTCATGATACCTTACACTTAGACACACTTTCCTTTCAAATTTTCTTCCTGAATTTTCATCATAGTACTTTTCAACATTCAATATTTTCCAAATAAATATTTTTTTATATTATTAAATCACTTGGAATTGTATTATTTTGTCTATTTTTCCTTAGTCTTGATCTTTTTTGAACTTGTTTTATCTTTCTTTCAATCTTAAAGTTTTGTCCTTCGTGTTTTTATGTCACTTTATGTTACTCGTTTACATTACTATTACTTTACGTATTTTATCGCCGCTTATTAAATTTATATTGCAACTATTATTTTCTTCATTTATTACTTCTATTATATTTTGAATTTTGCTTATGAATTTTCTTATGTGCATTCATTTTTTATGATTTGATTTTGTGATACTATATTTTTCATTATCTTATATTAGCTTATATATTTCAATACATTTTAAACTAGATTGAAATTTTCTACTCATATAAATGTGACATACCATTTTGTTTTATTGTCTACATTCGATACTATTGTTATTACATATTATTGGCTAATTTTTCTTGTTATATTCACTTTTACTATTAATCACTACTCATAAATTTTGCAGTTTTACGCTTCTTCAATGTAATACATACACTACATAACTATCGTTTTCATTTGAATTTTCATCTCGTGCATATACTTCACACTGTTTTGTCCTAATGTTATAAATCATTTTTATCAGTAAAAATTTTGTATATCCGATATTTAAAGTCTATCTATTTTAATATTTTTGTTATTGTACTTTCCTACTTCACTTACAACTTTTCCATCCACTTTTATATCACCGATTTCAAAATGTAACACCGTATTTTATTAAACATTCAATATCAAAGTGTACATGGAAGATTACATCTTTCCATTTTCCGTTTTGCTGCAACCTGATTTCGAGAGGGCAAATCTGCAACTAGACGTCAATGGAGGCAAATTACAACTGGACATTGGGAAGGTAAATATTGCAACCGAAAGTCCAGAAGGCAAACTGCAATCGGATGTCGTAGGGATAATTTTGCAACTTAAGGTCGATGAGGCAAGTCTGCAGTTGAATACCAATGAGGCGAACCTACACCAGAAGAAAATTTTCTACTTAGATAACTCCTACTCTGTTTTCTACAATATTTACTTACCATCATTCTATTTTTGTACTAGCATATACTATTTTATAGTATTTTACAACCTAGTATTATATTGTTTATACTGATTTCTGTATTTATCTTACTTGTATATTTACTACTTAATCTCAACCATCTTGCCGTTTTCCTATGATTATTTTTGAATCTTTGCATGAGTTAGCATTTCATACAACTTTATCATGTTTTGCTATCAACTTATCTTGGATTTGGTGGCTACTCACCTAACAAAAATAAAATTTGTATTTATACCTTTTCTTCGATTTGTAAGTTATTTCTATATAGTTAGTTCTTGCATTGTTTTAGTAATATGCTATTACTTGTACTACTACGATGTCTTGTTTTACTCCTACAAATCATTTATAATTTTCATATCATACTATTGTTTGTTTCACCCTTATAATTTTGATGCCTATGTATGTATATAATTTCGTATGCTGGTTTTTCTTACTCTACTTGACAATTCGAAAGTTATTCGATGTATGCCTTCTATATCCTTAATTTTCAAATCGTATGTATAATGATTATAGTTACCTTACAAATTATTTTATTAATTGGTATACAAAATCATTTTATATTGTTTATACTTTTAACTAAAATTTATTCTCGTATATTTTTCAGACTGGTATCCAATAGCCTTCTTTTGAAATTGCCAATTCAGTTTTGTCATACAATATCAATTCAGTTTGTGATTTTCTACTGTTTATTACTTGATAAAATTTGATTACTAAATCTACTTATAAATTATATATTGACTATGTTTTTTCTTCATTGTATTGTTTTTCGAACTATTTCACAATTAAGGACTAAGTTTATTTTTCCTTTATCTAATGTTTTACCTAATGTTATTTTGTATGAAAATTTCTTTCAATCTATACTATCTTTTATGATGATATTTCTTTCCCTACGCTATTTTCCTAAGTTCACTTGTTCCGTTCTTACAAATTTTTGATACTCATAATTTTCTTATATAGAGTTTGTTTTGTTTTCCCTCATCACTTATTTTTATACTCCAGCTATTTTCTTAATATTTGCAATTTTCTATATACAATAATGATATTTTTCTTTGGTGTGTACAAAATACAACCTTTACCCTAGCGAGTTCCGGGGACGGAACTATTCTATTTTGGGGGGGGGGGGGGGGGAGGGAGAGTGTAACACCCCGCAAAATTGGAAATGACAATTTTGCCTTCGTGTGTTGCTCACGTGTATTTTGCACAGTTACTGCTAATATTTGTAATGTGTTTCACTACGTATTGCGATTTCCGACTATTTATGCATTTTCCGTATTGATTTTATCCTATTTGAGTCAACTCAAATGCAACATTTCAATCTCTGGGTTTTACGTGCTTTTTAACGTGTTTTTGATGCATGTATCAATTCTGTGTTTCCACCACTATGTGTAATATTTTCTATGTGTTTAAATTATTTATTTTACGTATTCAAATCAATTTTTATAAAACGGAAATTTATTTTCTCTTATTTTGATTAAATAATTATGTACGTGTAATGCACGTGTTTCCTACATACGTATTGATTACGTGTGGAATATGTATAAACTAATAAATATATTTTTCTTATATTGTATTTTTATTATCTTTAACATTTTTCCGTTGATAACGTCGAATTTCGTATTTTTGATATTTTACGTGCGCCACACGTGTTTCTTTCGGTGCGCGTATTTAAACATATTTGTTTTCAAAATAAATTTCGGAGTGTGTATTTATTTTATTTGTTCATGAAACATTATAGATTTTAATTAAACTAATTTTTACGTACATATTATGTATATATATATATATATATATATATATATATATATATATATATATATAATTTATGTTTTTAAATAATTAAATTGTGAAGTATTTGCTAGTGCAAGCACGTGCACGT
Organism: Hemerocallis citrina; assembly: GCA_017893485.1. NCBI lineage: Eukaryota > Viridiplantae > Streptophyta > Magnoliopsida > Asparagales > Asphodelaceae > Hemerocallis > Hemerocallis citrina. The sequence continues at coordinate 264,255,697 of CM030359.1, forward strand.
GTTTTTTGATTTGAAATGGGAAAAAACCTGGCTGTTTTAGAGAGGAGGGAAAGACAGAAATTTTGAATGTGTGAGTGGATTAGAGAGTGGAGTGAGTGGTGTTGCTAGTGGTAGGTAGTTTTAATAACTACTCTACTAGTTTCTATATAAAGTACCCCTACTCTTTCACTTCTCCTCACTCATCCTCTCCTTCCTTCCTCTTGATGTCTGCCGAAATCCCATCAGACCATCCACTTTTGTACTTCTCCATTCATTCCCCAAATATATGTGTATATACTTATATATATATATATATATATATACACACACACACACACACACACACACACACACACACACACACACACACACAAGCCTCTTCACACTATCTCCCCCTATCTCCTTCTCTACTTGCTCTGTCTACATCCGAAAGCCCCAAATCCCATAAGCCTAACCCACTGTTGCTTTCCCCACCTAACACACTTCGTACTCATATATACCTATTACTCTATATAAAGTTATATATATAGATATGTAGGTATACATATATGGTATATGCACATGTTGAGATGTTCTCTATGCTTGGTCGAAAATGAAGAATGAGATACTTCCTGGATGCTGCCAAAATGGATCAAATGGAGCCTTGCTGTGCTTTGACCGGAAATGGAGTTTGGAGCTTGAGGCGAATCGGAGTTTCTAGGAGTGCAAATTGTAGGAAATCAACATTTCTTGGGTGGGTGATTATAAAATCCTTTCTAAATTAGGAGTAGATTGGCATGCTAGATAATATACAATTAATTTGTTGAATATGAATTGGTATGATGAGATTACATGCTAGTTAAAGTAAAGTTTAATTGCTAAATCTTAATTGGCGTGGTAGAAGTAAAATTGCTTAATTTATTTTTTTAGAATTTGTTATAATGGATGTTAGTATATTTGTATGCTAAAATATTTGCAATTTAATGAATCGTGATTGTATGATGCATAATTTGAATAATAGTTGAAATAATGCAAATATATGAAAAAGGATTTTGATGCTAGTGTGGTAAAGAATTGTAGAATAAATTCTACTAATGGGTATTTCATGAGTATTTATAATTGTAATGAAGAAGTTTAGAATGAATAACGAACATTTTATTTATAAATTAATGAAATATGCTTTCCAATACAATTTGGTAGAGAATTGTGTTACTTTGTCAAAAAAAGAATTATATAGAGTTTAAATAAATATATTATACTGTATTTTTATAGAAAAATATTCTGAAAAAAGAACTAATTTTTGAATGAGTACAAATCAATTGAAGAATTGAATTTATTAAAGAAAAATTAAATACTGTACCGTATGATCAAAATCTTGGCCTCTGTTCTCATAACAGTAGTTGGGCTTGGACTTAGTGGTTATCGGCTGAGCTTTAAGATCGTTATTGTAGCTAGGGATTTTGGAGGTCTTGGGTTCGAGTCTCTTCATAGACTCTTTAATTTTTTAATTGAAGCTTTTACTCGTCACTGAGACCCAAAAATTAAATACGTATTAGTTCTCCCTTTGAACAGCTAGTGCTATTGGGTTTCTTGGTCTTCGGGTGCGGCACAGTAACGTTACTATAGCGCGCGTGGGGCGCTGTGCGTGGGTTCGAGCCCTGGCTTCAGCCACTTTTTTTTTTATAAAATCCAATTTTTTTAGGTTTTGATATTTTAAATGATTTTCAAGTGTTTTAAAAAATCTAGAAAAATTATTAGAATTACTCTAAAATTTTCCTAGATCTCTTGAGAAAATTTCTATAGCCTTGGGCTTACTATAGTGGAGAAATTAAAGCCATGTTAGAGAAGATTTTATTATAAACTAGTAGAATACACTATTGATCAAGTAAAGGAAATTAATATTATTTTTTTAAAAGGGAAATGAGTAGAGATTTTCTAAATGAGATTGTGATTGAATTAATGCAAAAAAAATAAATGTGAATAATTTGGGCTTAAATAAGATCTTTAACCTTATGAAAGAAAAGAAATTATTGTTTAATTACATAGAGATGAATATTTGGATTGAAATTAGAATTTTCTCTTAATGACATTTATGATTTTCTATACTCGATTGAGATTATTTGAAATGCATGCAACGTTATAAGTGATTAAATTGGTTAAGAGGTTGAATTGACTTATGTTGTGTTTTGAGATTATAAAAAAAATATTTTGAGAAAGAGTTTGTGAATAAAAGAAATGGAAATAATTATTTTGAGATTGAATATGAAACATTGTTGATCTCTAGAAAGAGATAGTTGTTGGAATCCAGAGGCTAGGCGAGACCCTAGTGACCGGCAATTTTATTTATGATTTTGAGAGCTAACCATTGTGCATTGAGCATCTCTTGAGAAGTAGCCAGGTAGGCTGACTGTCTCTTTTGTTTTTGTTTAAGTCCGGTATGGTAAGTTAGTTCTAGGTTGTGATGATTTTTTTTTTAAAACAAAAAAAATTGTAAGGATTAGATACGTAGTGAAGATGTGATGAAAGTAAAAGAAAAATACGAGTATGAGGATCATCAGATTGGCAGTATGAGAGTGATTCACAGACTGCCTGCTTGATGCGTCATGTCATGACGTGAGCACTACTCCGCAATTATCGTCCCGGTGGCGACGCTTGTGGAGTGTTTGGTGACTACGGGTGGTGCCATCGTTCCATAACAGAGGCTGAATTGTCCATAGGATGCCTGCATGATGCGTCATGTCAGTGCGTGGGATTTCCCTCCAGACTGTCTGGACATGGGTTCGTAACTCATAAAACATCTAGGATACTTACCGTAGTTACCGTAGTAGTTTAAGTCATAGCGAGGGATTGAACCCTATAAGATGAAGAACGATTAAGGGCTTGCCTTCGGACCTATGTAGTATGGGATGCATAGAATCTGAACAAGTGCGCATTAATGTCATGTAATATAAATAACTGCATTAAGAACTAAGTGCACAGAACCCACGACATCAATAGGATAGTCCCTTTGTAACTTTGTTTGTGATCAAGTTTGTGTTTGCTAAAGTATTTAAGAATCGTTATACTATTCGGCATAGCGAGGATGGCCGTATATAATATTTCGTCTGTTGTAAGCAACTGACATGCCCACAGTTTTATATGCAGAACTTCGAGTTTACAAGATGATATAAAGATGAATTTGTTGCTGAAGATTATTTAAATATTAAAGTTGTTACAATTTTACATTTATTATTGTTGTATTTTATTTATTCCACTGCGTGTTGATGTAAAAGATTCTGATGTAATCATTGTTATAAAAAAGTTTTAATTTCCTTGTAAAATTGTACGAAATGAAGTGTAAAGATCCTATGGAACTTCGAATTGAGTCTTATTTGGAATTCGAGGTGTTGCAAGACTCACGGGTTTGACCCGACTCGAACCGTATTTTAACGGGCTGGGTTTGGCGAGCGGGTCGCGGGTCAGCCCGGCTTGGTTGCCATCCTTAGATCTGAGTTGATCGGGGTTGGGGATGTCGGTGATGATCGGAATCGGGTCGACGTTGAAGATGAAGTTGATCGGGGTTGGAGATGAAGTCAGGGATGTCGGGGATTGGGTCTGAGATGAAGTCGATCCGAATTGGGTCAAGATGAAGGCTTCAGATCCGATCACCTCCGTCTCTTCTTCTTCTTCAACTAGCCTAGATCATGTTAGGCTTTGATACCATATTGAAATATTGAAATCAGATGTGGAGAAAATAAATATTTTCTTCTGCTTTTATTCATATGCTTAGTACATCTATATATACAATGGTTACTTGGAGAAGGGGTACAATGATTGGGAGAAGTTTAAGGGATTAGAGAAGATACATTTACTAATCTGTATTAGAAAGAATATTTAATTGATTTATTCCATATATTCTATAAATTCCAACACATAGAAGAGAGAACAGAGAAAGATAGTTTAGGTATTAAAGAAAAAAAGGAAAAGAAAATTTGTATTTTAATATATAATATGAGTATAAATAAGGTTAATTAATAATATATTAATTTCGATGGGTATATAAAAAAAATTTAAAGTTCATCAAAATATCTATATATATATATATTTGTAAAAATCAAAACAAAGTTTAAAAAGTTGATAAAAGATTAAGAGGAAAATAATCATGTAGGCATGCTTTTGGATCGGATACGGATCGAATATCGGTAATACCAATATCCGTATCCTCACACCAATGTTGAATACGAATGCAGATACGAATATAGGTCAATAAAAATAAATTATATCCGTATCCATAAATTTCAGATACGGATACGAATCCGATATGGTGTATTGAATACAGACACAAATTCAGATGTTAAAACAATATTAAATAAAATAGAAATGGGGAGGAAAATAAAAGTATGATAAAATATAATACCAAAGTATAAATTGTAATTTTAATTTAAACTGTTAATGATTAAGAGAATACTTAGTCAAAATGCAGAACATATAAGAATCAATGAAAGAATGTATACACAGAAGAGAGAACAAGGAAGATTAGTTTAGGTATTAAAGAAGAAAAGAAAAGAAAATTTGTATTTTAATATATAATATAGGTATAAATAAGATTAATTAATAATATATTAAGTTGATCAATATTGATTACAAAATTTTAAAATATTTTAACCTAGTTGAATACATATAAAATGGACATGGTTGTAATATTCAACCTAGTTGTAACACATAAATGCACATAGATGTAATACCACTAAACAAAAACATCCTACATGTGGTTGATTAGACATTAGTACCTTCTTTGCTTCTGTTTGGATGTCTTCAAAAACTAAGCCTGATTTATACTAAATATTTGGATCGGCTTAAACTTACATATTTAAACAGAAAGTTTCCAAGTCTAGTTGGTTTATAGCACATTTTGATTACCCATAACAATTACAGAATACTGGGTTTACTGAAACTCATCTGAGACTACAGCGAGAAAGTCGACAAATCTTGGTGTTATTGAATGATAATAATAGCATGCAGATATATGATTAATCCAATGTGATTCTCTTCTCAATCTAAATATAAGAAAGAAGGTAGGATTAGTTTTATTTTTTTAAAATGAAATAAGTTGATTACAATCAATGAACTTGCAATACAAATGAACTGTAGATATATATTTCGAAAAGATTACATATGCTTATGTATGTTTAAGTAAATAAACCAATGGAGCTAACATGCGTATTCCTTGCTGCATGGGAATAGTTTAGATAGTTATTACCCAGGTGAACTAAAAGAAACTATATCCACTATCAATGCATTGATAACTAGCAAAGCTCCGTAAGAAAGATTTTGTACTACTTTGAGACCATACGTCAAAAAAAGGAAAGATTTTGTATTAAACATTTTTGTATAGATTTGACCAATCATGTTCATAGCTTTTAGTTAGTTAAATGCATAATTTCAATTAAGAAAGGGTTAGTTAGGCTTCAAGTACTTTCATCAGGCTCTGTTTTTGTTTGTGCAGTTGGAAATGAATGATTGAGAGTTGCTTCTTTCAGGAACAGATAGTTCATCTGTTAAGGAATTCCATAAATTGCAAAAACCTGGTGCAAAAGAAACCAATGGAGTGGAATCACATATAAAAGGAAATCTAAAAGTGGTTATATTAACTCTAGTGGATTCAATTTGGGAATCTATGTTCATAAGTCTATCTATAACAGCAAATGTGAAAAAAGGTTTCTACCGAAAATTTGTCAGGCCAGCTTCATGATTAGTACCATCCCTTATTAAACTAGTAACTGCCACTTAGCCAACTATAAGTTTTCCATAAAACAAATTGCACATGATGTAGCTATGTAACTTGTGTTAGAGATTATGAGAGATTATAACAATAGAAATTAGGGTTAATATCCTAGACTAAGGTGCTTAAGATATTTACCCTAAGTATCAAAATTAGAATACCTAGAATACTATCACAAGCCAGTATGGTTTGGGTACTGGGTTCTCAACCCACTCAACCCGCATTCCGATATCCATACAATTAGTAAGTGTAACACACGTGTTACCCATAAAATAATATTACACATAATATTATTCATATAGTGAGAATATACCTATATTTCCAACAATTTCCTACATTCTCAATATATAGACGTACTGGATTATCTCATCAGTTCAACATGAAGCTGACTGGCTGATAGCAGTCTTAAAATAGAATAAATGCATCACTCAATGTACAGTTCATAAGGACTAAATCAATTATAATTCCGAATAGTTCAAAAAGACTAAACCAAAATAATTAAATAGCTCCCAAACCATATCACAACAGAATAGTTCACAGTGACTAAACCAACTGGAATAATCTGTCATAGTTTTAAAATCAAACAAAGCAAATAAACTTCAAGAACAAAAGAAGAATTTTAAACTCAATGAACACAAGAGTCTTAAACTCAACAGAAGTTTTACCAAGCAAGTGACTAATTTATTCTCGAGAGAAATAAACTGAGACTCTATCCTTGTACACTGTTTTATGTTTACTCCTCCATTTTGAGCAAATCATTATTTTGAAATCTATGTTGACAAATTCAACTCCTCCATCTTTACTAGTTTATTGAAAACAAGAATATCAAAAGACACATCTCTAAGAATTCCAATGAATTTCACAAAATATCTAGTTCCACAAAAGAACTTAGTACAATTCATAATTAGCTTAGCGAAAATGTAACGCAAGCATCACAATCAAGTTTCTTTAATTAAATAAAGAACAAAAACTATTATAATTTCTACACAAGAACTATACTATGTTTCATACTTGAAATGATAGAACAGTCAAATCAATTATGGTTAATTCTGAATCATCAAAATTGGAATGAAACAAGAATCCATAAAAGAAATATATCATCAAAATTGGAATGATATAACAACATTCTAAACATCGAAAATATATCGACAAGTTTTCATGTTTCGTATTGGAATAATATGATTATTCTAAGTAAATCCCTAGATATATAATACCATCAAAATTGGAATGACATTATATATTTGTGGAATTTATATGAAATCATCAAAATTATCTAAAACATGTCAACTGCCTAAAATTGATGCTTAAGTTTGAATTTCTCTATGGCTCCAATTGGAAAACAAATTTCAAAACAATTAGGATGTTAAAGCTTTGACTCAATAGCTTTTAGCTCCATTTCCCCCATAGTTTTGATAATTAGATCACTTTCAAGTCTCTTAGCAAGAGCATTATTCATATTTTATTTCAATTGCACTTTATTTATGAGAAAGTCCAACTAGGCTTCTTTCAGTCTTAATATACTCCTCTTACTATTATAGAGTGAGTTATGAGCTACAGTGCATTATAGCTTGATAGTCGCATAACAAAATTAGAGAGTTACTTAAACTTCTTAATGGATAACTAGCAACAATTTCTTTAATCTACTCAGCCTTTTTCCCTGCAGAGGATAACATATAAAGGTCTGATTTCATGGATGATAGCACAGTGCCTGTTTGCCTTTTAATTTCCATAACATTTCTGTTCCTCCTAGTGTAAAGACATATCTACTAGTTATCGACTTTCACTAAATTCTGAGCATCATAATGCATCAGATCGACTATTTATTCGAAGAATGACTAGAGTAGCACAAAGCAAACTCTTAAGTATCACCCAGGTATCTCATTAGTCTCTTAAGGACATTCAAATGTGTATAAGATTATTAGTGAATCTGCAGATTATACCTACCTCAAAGGCTATGTCTATTATAGTTCAAATCTTTGTATACATGAAACTTTCAATTCCTTCAGAATGATCTATCTGTCTCATTATTGCACCATCATTAGGTGTCAACATTTTATCATAATCATAAGGTGTTTCAAAACACACTTTCAATTACTATATCCCCACTTTTGAAATATATTTTGATTTGATGAGTTTGACTAAGAGTTATCCCTTGCCAACCGAAACTCACCCCTATACCTATGGTGTCCACAATACCTAGGTTTTTCATGTCGAATTCTTTGGATATCACAATTTTAACTTCATTTGTAATAGAGATGTCACTTCCAAGAACAAGCATGTCAACAGAACAAGTAAATAATAGTCACTATATTTGACACACCACAAAGTTAAAGGTACTGATCAGAATTACTTGATTCATATACTAGGCTCTTTAAGAAAATTGTCAAATTATTTATTCGTCGGCTATACATGTTTTAAGAACATATAATGATTTTACTAAATTGTAAATCTTGTTCACTAAACATATTAGTTCAAAACTTTCAGTACAAAACTATTCGGTACAAAACATCAAGTACAAAGCTTTTAGTACAAAACTGTTTAAATATCCTTTATGAATAACAAAATTTTCAATAAATGTAAAGGTAAGAAGAATACTTATTGTAGCAATATGACAAACATGTGAGTAGACATTAAATAAATCTACCATATTTTTCTCAGTCAATCTGTTAGCTACTAAATTGTATTAAATTGATACTGAACAATCAAAATTAAGTTTCTCCTACAAAAACTCACTTACTTAATATAGTTTTACCCCTTTTCGGTAGATCAACTAAATTAAAGTATTATTGTATGATACAAAATTATCTCATTGTTTACTAAAGACTCTCCTTAGCTTATTTGTCATTCAAGTTTAAGTGTCAGTATGACTCGTTCTAGATTCCAACAGCGAATCATTAACTATGTCAGTAGGACTAGATAATTTCATACACTTATCTTTGATGAACACATTCTCAAAGAACTTTGTTTGTCTAGATTCTACTAATACAAATTAGATAGATCCAATATCTGTCCACAGAACTACATTCTGCACTTTCTAAACACACACAAATATTTGTTGTAGGTCCTACTTTAGGCCTTTTAGGATCATGTATTTTAACAAATGTATCACAACACAAATTTTCACTTTAGCAAAATTATTTGTGGTTTCATGCCATGATCTACAAAGTGTATTCAATTTAGAGTGTAGTAACACATTAGAGATATGATTAACAATACAACACTACTCATAATTACACAAGACAAACAACAGTCAATATTACAGAATTTAACATTTTACTAAGTATTTGATTCTAACTTTTATCAATACCGTTTGACTGTTGTAAGTAGAGTGCAGTAGAGATTATGCCATATGCAAACTTCTCTAAAATCATTGGAACATATTCACTACCTCTATCAAATCTGAACCCTTAATTTTTAGCATTTAACTAGATTTTTTTAAAATTCATTAAGAATAACAAGTGCTTCATTCTTCATGTATATGACAGATTTATATTAATCATCTACAAAAGTGATTAAATACTTCTGACCAACAATTATCGTACATAGTCACAAAGCTACTGAGATCACAAATATCAGAATGTATTGATTCAAAAAGCTATGAACTCCTAGAGACCATACAAAATGATTTTCTAGTAATCAGAATCTAAATTCAAACTTCACATTGGTCATATTTAATGAAGTGTCATTTAGTAGAGTTATAAGTTTTAACAAGAACAAACAATTTAATATATAGTTCTCAAATCCTAGCCAATTATGCTATGTTCAGAAACTATATGTAGATTCTTGATTTTGATGGCTACAACACAATACACAATTGTTCTATCCTACATATTTTTTGCAGTGTGTAAAGCATTCAAGGCCACATACAATGATGAAGCATGCAAGGCCAAGCTACAAAGACAAGACCAAGCCACAAAGACAAGATCAAGCCACAAGACTCAAGAGCAAGACTAAGTGCCTTCAAGAGCTTTCTAGTTTCAAGACAAAGATTTTCAAGTGCTTCAAGTGATTAGCTACTTTGAACAAATGTCTTGTAATTGTGTTTGTAATATTTGTGAGTCTTAGAATCTTATAAAAGCCTTGTCACACACACACTCACACATTCCCTAAATAAAGAAAATATTTTACAAAATCACAATGTCAAAACAAAGCTTGTATAAGTTCAGCTAATTGAGTACCAGTCGACTTACTCATGGAAGCAGTCGACTGTTAGAGTACGAAACTGACTGAACTCATGCACTTAAGCTCTGACCAGTCGACTCATATGGCAACCCAGTCGAATGTTCAAGCAGTTTTTAACATTTTCTAAATTTAAAACTTGTTTTTCAAATTCAAACTCTTATAGCCGTTTTATGGCAGTTTGTGGAACGAATTATCAACATCCAGTGATTCTAACTCTATAAATAGAGTATAGAATTCATATGAAAAAGGTTCGTCAACTTTTTCATTCAAGTCTTTTTGCTTTTAAAAAGAAAAGAGAACAAGTTTACAAAGCACATACTTTCTTTAAGACTTGGTTCTCTGATTTCAGTCTTGTATAACATTGAATTCGTTCTAGACTGAAGTCAGAAGTCGACCTATAGCCACTATACAAAAGCACTATCAAATACAAGGCTTTAGGTTGTTGTAATCTTATTTTTGTTGTTGTTTCACTCTCGGGTTGTGAGAGTGGTCTTCTCGGTTGGAGAGTACGACTCTTGGTTTAGAGTCGGTTTCACTCTAGGTTGTAGAGTGAGTTTTTGCTCTCTCTAGTGGTGAGAGAGGTCTATAGATTTGACATAGTTGTTGTCAAAGGCCGTAGAGTATTCTTGTATTTTTTACAAGAATAATGGAAAATCTCAAGTAGGTTGCATTGGAACTGGATGTAGGTCGGGACGATCGAATTAGGATACATTGTGCTGTTTGCAGTGTTGATTCTCTGTGGTTGTATTCTCTAAACTTGCATTTTTACTTTCTCTGAGTTTATTGTAAATCGAGTCTGGTGAGTCAACTACATTTCTCCCTAAGTCGACTTAACAGACTTGTTAATCTTCAGTTAAATTAGTCTTCTTATCTGATGCTTCAGTCGACTACCTTCCTTATCAAGTCGACTTAACAGTGCGATAATTTCAATTTACTGTTTAATTTTTATATAACACTATTCTCTCCCCCTCTAGTATTATTTGCCTTGCATACAGGATCTAATACTATACACAATTAGAATTATTATTATTAATTGTCTCATTTGTTAAACTCAACTTATACATACGATTGACAATATATGCACATTATAATAGTTAATTAATACAAAATTACTTTTCCAAATTTCACAAAACTATTTGCTTTCTCTAGTGATTCTAACAATGTCCACTTACTCTAACACATTAAGCGAATAGTTCTTTCCTTTATTCGTTGTTCATCATCTTCATAATGCTAAATGAGATAATGACTAACATGTTATAATTCAACTTTGCACACGCAGTACAATGAACGAAAAAGAACAAAACTCAACTAATGAAGTCATATCATACATTAAGAGATGCTCTCTCCTAAGTTACAGACATTTGTTATACATCTTATATATATATTTTTAATTATTAGAGAAGCAAATATATAATCTCATACAAAATACAAACAATGAATTTGTAAAAATATCTATACACATAGTATGATAAAGCACTTAACAACCCTATACATGCTAGTTTTCAAGGTGAGAATAACTATGATCTAAAAATCTCAGTCATTTGATCAAACACACAAAACGTTAATACATTCATCACATGAAAATACTAAGAAAGATTAGAGTAGATCATACCGACACTTCAAGTTAGAAGTATTTTTCAAATTCGATGGAAAAGCCTGCGTAGTGCAGACTTATTATACCGTGATGCAAATCCATCGTCTCCAATACACACAATTTTTAAGTAACTTTGAAGTTCTTACATTCATCAAATTGTTAAAGATTAACCAATTAAACAAATTATTAACACTATCTAATTCACAACAATTTAATTGGAGATTCAATTTTATAGTCAAAGCCTTTAATTTATCAAAATAAATATTTGATCAATGGCACGCAGCCAAAGCAGTTATTCAAATTTGTATTTAATCAAACAATGCTTAATACGGTTTTGAACTTTAGCACTTAGCAACAAAATTCAAACAAATAATTAAATAACAAATTAAATTTGGTGAAGAACTTATCTTTCATTTACATCTGATTCAGTCCAAACATATTTGGATCTAGTCCAAACAATATTCTCACTGCCCACACTATTTCCAACAACTACATCCACATCTCTTATTGTGCTTTCACTTTCCAACTGTTAAATTCAGAATTATCAAATATTTCTAGTTTCGAAATCTTTTATACACGATTAAGTTTTTCCATCTTATAGGAATAAAAAGTAAATTCCAAAATCTAGATGGTTTTTTCTGAACAATTATTACTAGCGTAATTACAGTAAAATGAAGGATTTTTCTATAAAACTGCTTAACAAACAATAAACAGAATTTAATTAATTAAGAGCACAAATCTTAAAGTATAGAGTGGACCGTACCTTGATGATAATCAAGGAACAAACAGAGGGTTAGATCTGATTCAACAATGCATGGTAGCAAATCTCGAACTCGACTAGAAACACAAAACACAAAACACCAATGAGATCCAATCAAAACACAATAAGTACGCTAAACGGCAATGGTTCTGAGTCAAGCCAATCCCACCAAGGATCCGATCCAAAACCACAAACACGCAACAGCCAAGTTCACCCAATTAAAAGTTGGGGTTGAGTCATACCAGGGAGCACTTGGATCCCCTCTTAAAACCAAACACGGAACACTGAAACGAACCAATGAAAATTTGGATCTCACTTTCCCTCATCCGATCTGATTTGCTCAGGTAAAAGAAAAGGGTTTTAGTGGCGTGGTGGTCTATGGCGGTGGGGTGCGTGGTGGTCTGCGCCTTGGGAGGCGGTGGCCTGTGTCGACGCCGACGACAGTGGTGGCGGCGGGTGCCGACGACGACGACGGGATCCAACGAAATTCATCTTCGACGATCTCTCTCTTAATCTCAAAATTAATGTTAACTATCTCAAGATTGTTAGAGATTATGAAAGATTATAACAATAGAAATTAGGGTTAATATCCTAAACTAAGGTGCTTGAGATATTTACCCTAGGTATCAAAATTGGAATAGCTAGACTACTATCACAAAGCCAGTATTTATAAGATAAATACTGGTTTGGGTACTGGGTTCTCAACCCACTCAACCCGCGTTCCGATATCCATACAATTAGTACGTGTAACACACGTGTTACCCATAGAATAATATTACACACAATATTATCTCTAATATTATAATGGGAGAAGGCCTTAGTGTCATTTGTAAATGTTTTGTCATTCTACCAACCCGTGCAACGCACGCGCATAACTATTATAACGGAGGTCCTAGGTTCTACCAACCCGTGCAACGCACGTACATAACTATTATAAAGGAGATCCTAGGTTCAAATCAAGACTAGGTCTAAATTTTTATTTTAAAAAACTATATTTATTAAAACGTGCATCGCACGTGTAAACTACTAGAATAACATTACCCATAATATTCTATGAGTAACACACGTGTTATCCATAGAATAATATTACACATAATATTATTCATATAGTGAGAATATCTCTACTATATTAATGGGAGAGTTGGGGTTGTAAACAAATAAACAATTTTTTATTATTTCTTAGTGTGTGTGTCAACACGTGCAGCGCACGTGTTGGTAGATTTTTTTTTCCTTTTCATTCCCCTCCCCATTTTCCTCACGTGCAACGCACGTGTATAATACGTAGATTTTTTTTGTCCTTTTCATTCCCCCTCCTCATTTTCCCCACGTGCAACGCACGTGTATAATACGTAATTTTTTTGTCCTTTTCATTCCTCCTCCCCATTTTCCCCACGTGCAACGCACGTGTATAATACATATTTTAAAAAAAAACATCGCACGTTCATCGCATGTGCATTATACTAGTACCTATATATCCCACAACTTGAAGGTAAGTTGTCCATGAACTTTAATAATTTGTGACAAAACAAGTATCCAGAGACAATATTTCATAAATGTCGACATCGTATCACTTGTTTATCGTTCCCAATTTATAGAAAAATGAGCATAGTATACATGATAAATCAGAAACTAAAATACTTACCTACGGATCAAATTGCATTCAGATGTTGGATTGTAGGTAGACATGTAATTGTTATATGAGAGTATCATAGATTAAAGCAAAGCCTTGAAGAATACATGTATGGAAGTCAAATCCGTGAGGTTAGTAAGTGGTACCTAATAATCTGGAAAGAGACCTTGAAAACCATTGTGACAAGTACAGATTGCCTTCTTTCTTCCTGCTCGTCAAGAATTGAAGTACAAAAATCAATAAATGAGAAGAAGGAATTGAAAACACATCGAGTTCTTTGACAAAGACTGAGCGAGAAGAGATGTCGAAGGGGAGGCCAATTGCCGACGAATAGAGGCGGCGATGCAGAGGATACTATCTCAAGAGAGAGGGCGTGAGGAGAGGAAAGGGATTAATGAGAATGATGCATAGGTATTGGAGTAAGTAGCTATTTGGAATTAGGGCTATTTTATCAAGTTATCCAATTAACTCCAATTAACTCAGGAAGTGGAACCACACTAGGTTCTCTCTCATCTGGCGTGTGAAAGAAACCATTCCAGAGGACATTGATGGTCTGGAAAGATTGGAAGAAACTCGAGATCTCAATCAAGATGAACGTAACTGTCTTCTTAGTCTTCGGGAGAACATTGTGCAAATGTATAAGCTGGATGAGATTAAATGGCAACATAGAAATCGTATTTCATAGCTGAAAGAAGGAGACACAAATACCGTCTTCTTCCACCGTGTCACTAGTGCTCGATGCAGGTCCAACCTCGTCACAATCATCCAGACGGATAATGGAGAGTTACAAGAGGAACGTCTTATCAAACAAGCGTTTCAGTCTCATTTTAAAAATCTCTTTGGGTGTAAACATGAGTTTAGAACTCCCCTTAATGCTAATTTTTGGCAAGTCAGCCAAATATGGTTTGCTGTGGAAATTTCATTCTTTGAGGAGGAAGTCAAAGAGGTGATCTCCTAAATGGGTCGTGATAAAGCACCTGGCTAAGATGAATTTTCGATTCTCTTCTACTAGACTTTCTGGGAAGAAATCAAAGGCAATGTCTTGGCTGTTATGTTGTCTTTCTATGACCACAACCTGAAACTTGGTAGGCTCAACTTTGCGGAGGTGGTTCTGATCCCTTAAAAGAAAGAATCTCATCAAGTTGGGGACTTTTGTCTTATCAGCTTTCTCAAATGCTCGGTAAAGATCATCACCAAAATCCTTGTGAATATTTTAGCAAAGGTTATGGATGGCTTGATTAGTCACGATAAATTCGGATTTATCAAAGGACGGTGTATCCTAGACTGCTTAGCTACTACTCAGGAAGTTATTCATCATTGCCATATTGCTAATAGCAAGAGCTATCTGCTAAAGCTAGACTTCGAAAAAAATTATGACTCCGTTGACCGGGATTGCTTGCTGGAAGCTCCTAGAGGCAGAGGTTTTGGGGATAGATGGGTTAGCCATTGTTTGACCACGAGTAGGACTTCGATCTTTGTCAATGGCTCGACGGGTTCTCCTTTTTCTTGTAGAAGAGGTCTGTGGCAAGGTGACTCCCTCTCTCCACTACTATTCACTATTGTGGTTGTTACCGCTGATTCTGGTGTGGGGGTAAACAGATGAATTTGTGGGTTCGCGAGAAACCTGAATAGCAGATCCGAACCTGTTCGCCGGAGTTGGGCCGCTGTCTCCCGCCGAATACCTGCAAGGAAAGTGCGAGACACCGGGTTTGATCCCGGCGACGCACCCTCCGACGCTCTTGTCAGTAACCAGTGATATGATTAAGAAAGAGCTTTTTATTGAAAAGTATTGATTAACCTGTAACAGTGGTAGGTGGGGGGTATTTATAGTCGCCGTTGGGATCAGATTAGGAATGTGATTCCTGTGATCTGATAAGGCATAAAATCCTCGTAATCAGATTAGGAATGTAATCCCTTAATTCCCGGTGAGAGGATAACTGCAAATCAGGCCCGTTGATTTGGTCAAATCAGTGACCCTGATCTCATCTTGCTGGTCTGGGTTTGTATCGGGTCGGGACCCGTACCCAATTGAGATGGATCTGTTCGCGGGTTGTTGGATCTGTAAGGAGGAGACCCAGTACCCGCTTCGGACCCGTTAGTATGTGAAATTACCTTTTTACCCCTGAGCTTTAAGATTCGTCTCCGATGTGAACGGTCCCGATTTAATCCTATTTTTAGCCATATCACAAGCCCCCCACTCCTAGAGACTGAGTTTTTCAGTCTTTGAGGAGTAGTTTTACTGTTCTAATGGCGTACGGGATTTTATCGGTGTTCTTTAAAGGAGTTTTGGATCTTGCTCGGGGTGTGACGGTGTTATTCTGGGCTTGTAAAATGTCCAAAAATATTCTCAGAATTTTTTGGATTTTTTGTGATTTTTCCAGATTTTTCTGAATTTTTTCTCATTTTTTGTATTTTTTATTCATTTTCCGAATTAAATAATTAATTATCGAAAATATTAATTAATTATTCTAATTTAATAATTATTTTTCCAGAATTTTTAAAATATTTTTTCTGAATTAATAATTATTTTTTAGAATTTTTAATTAATTTTTTCCGATTTTTTAAATATTTTTTCGAATTTTTTAAATAAAAAAACAAATAAATAAATAAATTAATTAAATTAAATAATACCTGACACGTGGCACGATCTGTGCCGTCAGATTCCGGGACACGTGGCGCGATCTGTGCCGTTGGATCCCTGCGCGAATCTCGAGGAGGCGCGCTTTTCGAAAAAACGTTATCTTGTCGTTTAGCACGCGTGGCGCGATCTGGATCGTCCATCACCAGAAGCGCGAATTTCTGAAAGATCCAACGGCCGTAGGCGTTCGGCTGGATTTTTTCTCTGTTTGCGGGATCGGAAAGGGGGTTGCTCGGCAGCCGACCGAGAGTGACTTCGACCAACGCCTGTTTTGGAGCCGACCAATGTGGTGAAGCCACGTGGCTCGCCACGTGGATTTTTTTTTTTTTTTTTCTTTCTTTCTTTCTTTACTCCCGCCCTGTTCCTTCTTTGTTTGCTTTTCCTTCTTCTTCTTCGACTCTCGTCTCCCCTTCTACTCCTTCGACCATCCCTGGAGCTCGTCTTCGTCGCGAAGCTTGGCGACAGAGCTCGGCGATGGAGTCGAAAGGAGGCGTCGAGCTCGGAAGGGAGAAGGGAGCGCTCGCCGACGGCTGGAGGAAGAGTTTGAGAATGGAGCTCGGCAGAGGAGAGTTCGGCATGGGTGAAGCTCGTCGGTGCCGACGAGCTTCGGGACTCGTTTCTCTGAGCTCGCTCGTTGGCCATGGTGGAGCTCGGAGCTCTTCTCGTGGAGGGCTCGGAGCTCGTGGCAACGATGGGTCCGTCGAGGAAGGAGCTCGGAGCTCCGGAGTCGAGACGTGGCGGAGTTGGTGCTTCGGAACTGGAGCTCGGCGGTAGGTTCGCAGAGGAGCTCGGAGTGCGAGGGGAGCTCGCATAGGGGGGAGTTCGGTGACTTAGACGGAGGCGGGGCTCGGCATGGCGAACGGCCTCGTCGTGCGGAGTGGGACTAGCCGTTGGAGGAGGTGCTCGGGGCTCGTCTCATGGAGCTCGCTCGTGGAGAGCTCGGAGCTCGGATCTCGACGAGGGGTGTGTGCCGAGAGGAGCTAGGTGACGGTGGACGAGGCAGTTGTAGCTTCGGCTTGGCGAGGAGTCGATGGAGTTCGTCGGAGCTATGATGCTCGTTGTCAGATGGAAGGTGGCGCTGTAGCCGAGCTCCCCTCGCTGACGAAGTGGAGTTCGAGTTCGAGACGAGGCTTGGAGGTGAGAGCTCGGTGAGTGGAGGCAGCTCGACGCTGGCGGAGCTTTGGCATGGAAAGAGCTCGGAGTTTGGTATCGGAGGAGGTCGGCAAGGCGAGCTCTACGCCGGAGCTAGACGATGAAGGAGACTTGTCGGACGTGGATGGGGTCGAGCTCGGTGACGGAGCTTGACGCCACGGCGAAGGTCATCGGAGTTTGACGCCACTGCGAAGCTCGTCGGAGCTTGGCTACGGAGGGGGTGAGCTCGACGAGAGCTGCATGGGTTTTCGTTTTGGCGCCAGGATCATTGGAGAAGTTGGTTTTTGTTTTGGGGAAGAAGGGTGACGTGGCGGAGGCGGGTTCGGGTTTGAGGATCCAAACGGGTCCGAACCCGGCCACTTGTACTTTTTTTTTTTTGGCCAATCCGAGCACGGATTTTGAGGCGAATTTTTGGCCATTTTGCAGCTCGGTACGGTAGTACTCGGATGGTAGATCCGAGCTACGTGGCTCGATCTGGACGGTTGAATGGTGGCACGAATCTCGATACGGGCCCAATTCCCAAGAAAACACGATCTTGTCGTTTAGTGCAGCTGGCAAGATCTGGGCCGTCTGATCGAGATCTTACACGAATGTTGAGGAGAAAGTGTTTTTCTCCGTTTGCAGGATCGGAAAGGCACTTGCTCGGCAGCCGACCGAGAGGTAACTTCGCCCAACCATGCGGCGCCACGTGGCACAAAATACATATTTTTTATATTATTATTTTTTTTTGTCTTTTTCTTGTCCTCTTCTTGTCCTCTTCTTCTTGTTTGGCAGAACCGAGCTCCTCTCCTCTGCTTCTTGTTCGGCCAATCCGAGCACGGATTTTGAGGCGAATTTTTGTCCATTTTGAAGCTCGGTAGGGCAGTAGCTCGGATTGGAGATCCGAACTATGTGGCTTGATCTGGGCCATTGAATGGTGGCACGAATCTCGAGACGGGCTCAATTCCCAAGAAAACGCTATCTTGTCGTTTAGCGAGCTGGCAGGATCTGGGCCGTTGGATGATGGCACGAATCTCGAGACGGCTCAGTTCCCAAGAAAACGCTATCTTGTCTTTTAGCGTCGCTGGCAAGATCTGGGCCGTCTGATCGAGATCTTACACGAATGTTGAGGAGAAAGTGAGTTTTCTCCGTTTGCAGGATCGGAAAGGCACTTGCTCGGCAGCCGACCGGGCTCTTCGATGTTGGGGCTCAGATGGGAGGAGCTCGGATGGGAAGAGCTCGGATGGGAGTGGCTCGGCTCAGCTCGTGCGAGTGGCTCGGATGGGAGGAGCTCGGATGGGAAGAGCTCGGATGGGAGTGGCTCGGCTCGGCTCGTGCGAGTAGCTCGACTCGTGCGAGTGGCTCGGCTCGGATTTCCGAGCTATTCGGTGTAGCTGCATTGAGATCCACTTTTCCGGTGCTACGGAGGTCCGATCGGGGCGTGCGACCCCTCGTTTCGAAGCTAGTTCGAAGATCTACAACTTCTCTTCAGGAGTGGGATGAAGATTCACCCTCCTTCATGGTCAGAATAGCCCCGCAAGATGCTTGTCTTCATGAAGTTGATAAGTACTTTGGTCTTGGGGATTTTGGAAGAGGAGCTCCACTCCTAGGGGCTGAGAAGATGTGCTAGGAAGACCTTGTGCTTGGAAGACCCTTGGGCTAGGAAGACCCTTGTAAGGTGTGCTAGGAAGACCCCTGTGCTTGGAAGACCCTTGGGCTAGGAAGACCCTTGGGGCGAAGAAGAGGCGCGAGTGGGTCGGATCGCTAGTCGCTCGGCTAGGAATACTGAGCGATGTGGAGCGATCTGAGCCGCTGGATCTCAGCGCGGATCTCGAGGCGGGCACAGTTTCCAAGAAAACACTATCTTATCGTTTAGCGACGCTGGCAAGATCTGGGCCGTTGGATGATGGCACGAATCTCGAGACGGCTCAGTTCCCAAGAAAACGCTATCTTGTCGTTTAGCGACGCTGGCAAGATCTGGGCCGTCTGATCAAGATCTTGCACGAATGTTGAGGAGAAAGTGAGTTTTCTCCGTTTGCAGGATCGGGAAGGCACTTGCTCGGCATCCGACCGGGCTCTTTGATGTTGGGGCTCGGATGGGAAGAGCTCGGCTCTGGAAGAGAGCTATTTGTGAGACGAGTGTGAGGAGGGACCCTATGAGAGAGTTGAGCTCCAAACTCGTTGAGAAGAGGTCCGCTTCGGGGGCGAGCGGAGCAAAGAGCTCGGCTCTGGAAGAGAGTTATTTGTGAGACAAGTGTAAGGAGGAACTCTAGGAGAGAGTTGTGCTCCAAACTTATTGAGAAGAGGTCCGCTTCGGGGGCGAGCGGAGGGAAGAGCTCGGCTCTGGAAGAGAGCCATTTATGAGGTGAGTTTGAGGAGCAACTCTTGGAGAGAGCTGTAGCTCCGAACTCGTCGAGGAGAGGTCCGCTTCGGTGGCGAGCAGAGGGAAGAGCTCGGCTCTGGAAGAGAGCCATTTGTGAGATGAGTTTGAGGAGGGACCCTATGAGAGAGTTGAGCTCCAAACTCGTTGAGAAGAGGTCTGCTTCGGGAGCGAGCGGAACAAAGAGTTCGGCTCTGGAAGAGAGCTATTTGTGAGACAAGTGTAAGGACGAACTCTAGGAGAGAGTTGTGCTCCAAACTTGTTGAGAAGAGGTCCGCTTCGGGGGCGAGCGGAGGGAAGAGCTCGGTTCTGGAAGAGAGCCATTTGTGAGATGAGTTTGAGGAGGGACCCTATGAGAGAGTTGAGCTCCAAACTCGTTGAGAAGAGGTCCGCTTCGGGGGCGAGCGGAGCAAAGAGCTCGGCTCTGGAAGAGAGCCATTTGTGAGATGAGTTTGAGGAGCAACTCTTGGAGAGAGCTGTAGCTCCGAACTCGTCGAGGAGAGGTCCGCTTCGGCGGTGAGCGGAGGGAAGAGCTCGGCTCTGGAAGAGAGCCATTTGTGAGATGAGTTTGAATAGCAACTCTTGGAGAGAGCTGTAGCTCCGAACTCGCTGCTTATGTGAGAGAATCAACAGTTGTGGGAGCAATTTCGAATGGCGAACCACTTCTAACCCGCTGAAGAGCAGGTTATTTGAAGCAGAATCGAGCCAAGTGTTGGACTCCGAACCATCGGTAGAGGTGTTCAACGGTTGTGGGAGCAATTCCGAATGGCGAACCACTTCTAACCTACTGAAGAGCAGGTTATTTGAAGCAGAATCGAGCCAAGTGTTGGACTCCGAACCATCGGTAGAGGTGTTCAACGGTTGTGGGAGCAATTCCGAATGGCGAACCACTTCTAACCCGCTGAAGAGTAGGTTATTTGAAGAGGAATCGAGCCAAGTGTTGGACTCCGAACTCGTTAGGAAGAGCTTAGTAAGTTGCAGGAGCAGCCATGTAGAAGAGGCTGGACTCCGAACTTACCCTTCAGTGATTCACGACTCGGAGAGGTAGAGATGAAGCAAGAGCAATAATTTCCAATGAAAAAATGTAAAGTTTTATTGAGATAAACTAAGTGGCTGCTTCAATATGGCAAGCCCTTATTACATGCTATTGACCGAATTACAAGCATCGGCCTTATTAAAAATCAAGATCCTGCTTCTATGATAAGGTGAAGACCTCTTGGGAAGAGCCGGGAGGTTCTGAGTCTTAGAGCTCGGAGGGCCCTTCGGTTTGTTTGTTGGCTCCTTAGGGGGGAAGCTTGGCCCCCTCTTTCTGGACGAACTTGGTCAGGTGCCCCCGCTGTATGAGTTCTTCGATCTCCTCCTTTAGAGTCCGACAATCTTCCGTGTCGTGGCCGTGGTCCCTGTGAAAGCGGCACCACTTATGCTTGTCCCTCTTCTTGCCAGGTGTATTCATTCTCGGGGGAGCGCGGAGGAGTCCTTCCTTGTCCACCTCCATAAGAACTTCTGATATATTGGCAACGAGGGGGGTGAACTTCTCAAATCGAGGAGTCGGGCGGCGCTGGCCATTGCCGTCCTTCTGAAGTTTCTTAGCCTCTTCTTCTTCGGTCACCTTTCGTTTCGTCCCTGAGGTAGACCCTCCGAAGCTTGGAAGGTAGGCGGCCTCTTCGGCACGAATGTACTTGTCACACCTGAGAAGGAGGTTGGCAAAGTTCCGTGGAGGCTTCTTAGCAAGAGAGGAGCGGAGGCTGGAATTGAAGACGTTGGATTGGAAGGCAGCTGTTGCGACGGATTGGTCGAGGGAGGCTATGGACCTGACCTCCGCAGTGAATCTCTTCACATAGTCTCTCAATTTCTCTCCCTTCTCCTGGCGGAGCTGGAGTAATGACAGGCTGGTCTTCTCTGTGTGTCTACTACTCATGAAGTGGGTGATGAAGAGGGTCTCGAATTGCTCGAAGGAGAAGATGGAAGAGGGAGCAAGGCGGGAGTACCATTCCCTAGCCGACCCCTTCAGGGTGGCGGGGAAGGTCTTGCAAAGTAAGGCGTCCGAAGCCTGGTGGATGAGCATGAGGGTCTTGAAGCTTTCGATGTGGTCCACGGGGTCCGACTCCCCCGAGTAAGTTTCGAACTTGGGGGGTTCGAAACCTCTTGGGATAGGAGTTTCCATGATGGTCCGGGAGAAAGGGGGTCTGCTCGGACGGATGGTTCTGCTGTTCGACCCCTCCCCCTCGTCTATCCGACCGATTTGCCTCTCCACCTCATGGAGACGGCGGTATAGGACATCGTCCCTCCCGCGGTAGTCGAACGAGCCTCTGGACTCCTCTTCGTAGGAGGGAGAGCCGGGGCTACGACGATGGTCGTCCCGGGAGCGGCGAGGGTTAAGATCATGCTGATGGTGGTTAGGAGCCGGCGGAGGAGAGGCGGACCTACGGCGAGGACTGGGAACCCGTTGGGGCGAAGGAACCCTTTGGGCCTCATTATCGTTGGGTCGGAGGTTGAGAGCCTGTTGTACCATCGCCTGGAGTTGTTGGAACTCGGCACGGGTGATAGGTGCCTCCTTGTTCCTCGACTGATGCCGACCGGTAGGAGAGTGGCGCCTCCTCCTGTAATGCCCGGGTGACTCTCTTCTTCCCCTTCGGACAGAAGACCTTCTATAATCTCGGTGGTGAGGTGACCGCTCACCCGGACGTTATTGGCGGGAGGCTCCCTCTCAGGCCTGCTTCTCGTCCAGACGGTGGCGTAGGTCCTCTTCCTTCTTCTGATTTTGGGGATTGTGAGAGGCCATGGAATCCGTAGAGGTGTTGTGTATGGAGACGCGGTCCTGATTGAGCGGTTGCTTCATACGAGAGCCCCCCGCACCGGCGTTCTGAGGACCGGTGGGAACCCTGGGGGGTTGCTGATTCTGAAGAGGAGGCTGATCTTGAAGAGGGTCCTCCACTTGAAGCGGGGGTTGTCCCTGCTGCGAGGCGGGTTGGATGGGGACTACCTCTTGCTGATCAGCGGGGTTGGGCCCACGGTTGGACCCCCTAGATCTGACCTTTCTGGGAGGCATGGCCGGAGAAGAGCCAGTCGACGAGGAAGAGGCGGAGGCTATTCGTATGGTTTTCCCACAGACGGCGCCAATCTGTTACCGCTGATTCTGGTGTGGGGGTAAACAGATGAATTTGTGGGTTCGCGAGAAACCTGAATAGCAGATCCGAACCTGTTCGCCGGAGTTGGGCCGCTGTCTCCCGCCGAATACCTGCAAGGAAAGTGCGAGACACTGGGTTTGATCCCGGCGACGCACCCTCCGACGCTCTTGTCAGTAACCAGTGATATGATTAAGAAAGAGCTTTTTATTGAAAAGTATTGATTAACCTGTAACAGTGGTAGGTGGGGGGTATTTATAGTCGCCGTTGGGATCAGATTAGGAATGTGATTCCTGTGATCTGATAAGGCATAAAATCCTCGTAATCAGATTAGGAATGTAATCCCTTAATTCCCGGTGAGAGGATAACTGCAAATCAGGCCCGTTGATTTGGTCAAATCAGTGACCCTGATCTCATCTTGCTGGTCTGGGTTTGTATCGGGTCGGGACCCGTACCCAGTTGAGATGGATCCGTTCGCGGGTTGTTGGATCTGTGAGGAGGAGACCCAGTACCCGCTTCGGACCCGTTAGTATGTGAAATTACCTTTTTACCCCTGAGCTTTAAGATTCGTCTCCGATGTGAACGGTCCCGATTTAATCCTATTTTTAGCCATATCAGTGGTAGATGTCCTTAAAGGAATGATAGATAACTGCAGGTCTTCAAGTTGGATCGCCCTGGTATCCTGCTGGTGTAACCGACCAAGCTGTTCTATGTTTCAATACGCTGACGAAACCGTACTCTTTGGTAACGGGGAGTTAGTGGAAACCATTGCCTTCAAAGGAGCCTTATATTGCTTTGAAGCATGGTCCGGGCTACAGGTGAACTTTCATAAGAGTGTTCTTATCCCTATTGCCATGTCTGAAGATGAGGCGCGATATCATGCTTCGATCCTGAACTACTATCTTGATATGTTCCCATTCAAATATCTGGGGTTACCAATTTGCCCAGGTAATTTAAAAAAATCAGAATGGTTACCAATCATTGACAGAGTCGAGTCTAAATTTTCGGGTTGGAAAGGCAAATCCATATCTTTTGGTGGGAGAGTTATTATCATCAATGCGGTCCTATCCAACCTTCCAACTTACATGTCCTTCTTTGAATGACCAAAATGGGTCATCCAGAAGATCGACCGAGTTCGAAAGAGATTCCTTTGGAAAGGTGATGATAATGATAGAGGGGGATACCATCTTATCAGGTAGGAGAAGGTCTATATGAAGAAGGCTCATGGTGGATTAGGGGTTATCGACTTGAGAAATATTAACCCAGCCCTCCTTGGTAAATGGTGGTAGAAAGCTTATCACCCAAATGGAGAAGGCTAGCAAGATTTCATCCAATCCTAATTTCAAGGTAAAGGTTCCCGCAGTAGGGGCTTCAGGGTAAGCCCCAGGGTCTCATGGTTTTGGAGAGGTGGTCAAATGCGCATGACTCGTTCAGTTCCAGGGTTACAACCTTCATGGAAAATGGCAGGATGACTATGTTCGGGGGGGATAAATGGTGTGGCACTCATGCCCAGCTCGACCTTTTACCGGACCTTTATGAAAGGGCTTCTCAGCCTCATATCTCTGTGACCAAAACTTGGAAAATAGGCACGTGGTTACTGTATTTCAAAATGCGTCTGACGCAGGAATTCCATTTGTGCTTAGCTAACCTACAAGAATACATCAGTCTGTGGGGATTGAAATGCTCGTATGGCCCGAACTGTAAAACTTGGAGTTTAAATAAATCAGGTTCCTTTATGGTCTGGTCACTCTATAACCGTATACCCTTTAGGGATTGTATACCGAGCTGGTCGTCGGTTCTATGGAAGGCTAAATCCCCTGTGCAAGTCAGAGTTTCTTTGTGGCTGGTTCTCAACAACACTATTTTAACTAGAGAAAATTTGGTGAAAAGACAACCACAAATTGTGACAAATTGTTGTTTTTGTAATGCGACCCTTGAAACGAGAAATCACCTATTCTTAGAGTGTCACAGGAGTAGATCAGTTCTGAGTGTTGTACTCGGAGCCATTGGCACTATGGCTTATCCCCATACTTATAAGGAGTTGTGGGTAGGCCCCAAGTTGGTTTATGAAAGAATGAATATGAAAGAGGCGTGGTACATTACCATTGCTGCAACAACCTGAGTTTTATAGCTAGATAGATATAACTTTTACTTTCGTAGGACGTGTAATAGTTTTTTTAGTAATCTTACTAATATCATGCATCTTATTTCTTTTTGAGTCTCAGCTGCGGCATTAGGTCTTAGGGGTAGGATCACTAGAGCTTTCCAGGTGGAGCAGTATGACGAGGAGGAGGTCGAGATTCCCTTACTAAAGACTAACCATGCATTGCAGTCCCACCCTCCAGGGTTGTGTTGGAGGGACCCCCAATCATTTGTACTCCTTTCTGTTGCTTTTATGTTGATTTTGATGGTTGATTGGTCCCACCCTCCAGGGATTTGCTGAAGGGTTTATGTTTTATTTTCTGCATTTTAGTTCCTTGTTACTCCCAGTACCCTGGGTTTGTTTTATTAAACTCTCTTTAATGAAACAGGGTGGTTATACTCCACCTTCTTCCTTAAAAAAAGTTAACCAATAAATTTCGTTACATTCCTATAATTCCATCCAAGTTAATATTTGTTGAACCTAGGTATGGATTGGTCTTACTCATCTTAAGTAAAAATAAAATAATAATTTTGCTTAAGATCATCAAACCAAATATGTTCCATTGCAAACACCCACCGTTTGCAAATGCATGCAAACGGCCATCCTGGCCATCGTATCGACGATCCGAACCGTCACATTGATCTACATATCTAAATTAGTCTAAATATGTAAAATCAAGTTATTTGAGATTTATTTGTCCATCCATTCTGTCATCATAAAAAATACCGATATCCAACCATACAATTTTCCATCATGTCAATATAAAAAATAATGATATTCAGCCATACAATTTTTAAAACTTCAATGCATGGACAAACAAATCGAGCTATGAGCTCCATCTTCCCTCGTCGAGCTACGGAGCTGTTGTTCGGTCAAACTATGAGCTCCTTCCTCCCTTGTCGAGCTATGGAGCTGTCGTTCGGTCGAGCTATGAGCTCCTTCGTCCCTCGTAGAGCTATGGAGCTGTTGTTTGGTTGAGTTATGAGCTTCTTCTTCCATCGTCGAGCTATGATCATTTCATTGCATTGGTCGAGCTACCCAATTTTGGCCAGCTACGAGGGTCATCGAACTATGGGTTTGGTTGATGAAGGTTGGGTTCTTGTGCTGGCTTCGAACGTTGAAGGTGCTCGATGTGGTGGAGTTTGAAGCTTCTTGTCGCAGTCGACGCAAACGATCATGAATTCGAAGACTTGAGCTATGTTTTGAGATCTTTGGAGCTCTGTTTTGGGCGAGATACGTATTGGTCAAGCTACCGCTGTCCAGCTAAGTTCTCCTCGAGCTATGAGCTATGCTTCTAGGCGAGCTATGGAATGGTCGAGCGACCATTGTCGAGCTGCGACCTGTAATACCCTAATTCTTTTTTTTAATAAAATGAAGTTTATGAGTTTTTACGTGTGTTGCACGTACTAATTCATGTGCATTTTTCTATAAAATTATTTATTTTGTAACATGAACAAATATTTTTCTACCTCCCTCTTTCATATTTTGAAAGGCTAATTAAATTCTAGAGCTTAATTGTTCATTTTAAGCCCATCGTAATTGTTTTAATTATTTTTAATTAGCCCATGGAGTTTTAGCCCACTAATTGAAAGTCCACTAGTTTATTTCTCTTTTATTTAACATGACTTGTAGTGTAGATCATTTTTGTAGACAATTAATTAATTTATCATGCACAACTTGTAAATGGGGGATACTAGTGTGGCACGTGCATGCACTGGAGTGTGCATTGTGCACTCTTTTACCTAGGCCGGATGGAGTCAAGGAGAGAGTGGGAGAGTGGCTTAGTGGAGAGGTGGTTTGTGTTCATTGGTGGTTACTCTAACTCCCTAACTCATCCTAGCCCCTAATCTACCACTATTTAATTCAATCTTGGCCCTCCATCCCACCTTATAAAAAGTACAAATACCCCCTCGGTATGCTTAGAGTACACTAAAAAGTTTGTAGAGAAAAGAAAGAAAGAAAATACATAAGAGAGTAAAAAAAATGAGAGAGAGTTAGAAAAAGATTGAGAGTGTTCTAGTTGTGTGTGTGTTCCATTCTTGGAGGATGGCCACTTCATCAAGGGTAGAGGAAGGCTCGGGTTTCACTAGGCAAGGAGGAGAAGGCAATCATGGTGGCTCAAACTAGGAGGAGAATGACCGCTCGTGTGTTCAAGGAGATTCTAAGAGCTTTTGCAGTGTTTTTCTTCAAATATGTGGGTGTTTTTCTCTACTTCTAATCTAGACACCATGCTAGGGCTTTTTGATAAATGAGAATGCTAAAAGAAACAAATAAGATAACTATTTGTTGGCTCTAAAAAGGACTTGGTAGATGATTGAGTAAATGATTGATGAATTGCATGCTATTTTGTTATAAATCATGTTTAATGTATTAGAATTGCTTTATTACTATGAAAATGTGAAATTGGAACTATGTTAATTGCAGAAAAATGCTTGTGAATGATTAGTAGACGAAATTATCAAATTAGTGCTTATTTTAACTATTGTGACACTAGTACAATGGATGAAACCATGTCATTGGGTGATTGTGGATAAAAGAGGGAAAAAACAGGAATTCGTATTCTTTAAATAAAGTTGTAATGCAAAAATTTGGTATAGAGTTGCTAAATTGAAATTTTGCAATTGTAGGCATATAACACAAATTAGAATGAGAAATACATGTTTTGATGTCAAAAAAAAAAATATTTTTAAAACACTGGTTTATTAATTATACGTAAACTCAGTATTCTGAAAAATTTTATGACTTTATGTGAAGAAGAAACAAAGTTATGAGGTTTTGAAAAACGAAATAATTTTGATAAACAGAGACTCGAAATAAACCTATTTTTATCTACTCTCATATCAGTTAGACACTATGGTCATACTGGTTAGTGTGGGACGCCAGTGCGCTTTACTGTAGCTCGGCGGCAACCCTTGTGTGTGGGTTCGAGTCTCGGCAGAGGCTTTTTATTTCAAAAATTCAATTTTTCCTAAAACCCCGAGACAGAGCTTAAGCTTAATTAAGCTCTCCTTTAGAACAGTTGGGCACTGTGTCCCTTTTGGCTAGAGCGTGGGGGGTTAGTTCGGTGACTGTTCACCTTGGGGCTGTGTGTTGCAGGTTTGAAACTGGCTGAGGCCATTTTCTTTTAAAAATCTGATTTTTTTATATATACATTTGATTTTTTTTTGTTTTAATATGAAATAAAAATTGAGAAAATATTAGGAAAGTTTCTGACTTCAAAAATTATTCTTTTTTAAATGTGTGGACTTCTAAACTGAGAAATAAGAGTAAGAACTGAGCGTGAAGAATTTATCTTAGAGTTGATTCTTTTGAAATTCCCAAAATAAACTAATGAACTTTTTTGAACATAGAAAGAATTGAAAAGAGATTAATTGAGAATTTCCACTTATAATTATTGAGCAGAATTAAATGAGAAATTGAATATGCGAATTGTACATAGAAATGTGTTGAAAAGAGAACTTGATGAAATGTGAAATTTTGTGAACAAATATATTTGCTTCTACGAACATGAAAGAGGACTTAAACTAGAATTTTAGCTATGACTATACATTGGCAAGAATGAAAAATGTTGAAAAGATAATTATGATAGTTCGACCAAGTTTGGGTCGTTGTTAATAATTGATGTGGAAAGACCGACGTAGGAGTAATGCTAGATTCTGGAATATTGACCTTCAATTATACATGAGGATTATATACATAGTGAAGATGTGATAAACGTAAGAGAAAAACATGAGTATGAGGGCCATTGGATTGGCGGCGTGAGAGTATTCACAGGATGTCCCATGATGCGTCATGAATAGGGCATGGATACCACTCCAGAGTACCGTCCCGGTGGCGATGCTTGTGGGGTGATCTAATGACTACGGGTGGTGCCATGTGTATGGTAAGAGGCGAATTGACCACAGGATGCCTGCATGATGAGTCATGTGTTAGTGTGTGGAGTTCTCTCCAGGGCACCTAGGCGTGGGCTCGTAACCCATGGAACACCTAGGATACTTACCGTAGTTACCATAGTAGATTAAGTCATGGCGAGAGATCGAACCTTACAAGATGAAGAACGGTTAAGGGCTTGCCCTCGGACCTATGTAGTATGGGCTGCATAGACTCTGAACAAGTGCACATTAGTGTCATATAATGTAAATAACTGCATTAAGGACTAAGTGTACAGCACAACACGACATCAATAGGATAGTCCCTCTGTAGCTTTGTCTGTGATTAAGTTTGTGGTTTGTTTAAGTATTGAAAATCATTATACTGTTCGGCATAGTAAGGATGGTCGTGTATAATATTTTGTCGGTTGTAAGCAACTGACGCGCCCACAGTTTTCTATGCAGGATAAAGTATTTGGCAAAATTAAAGTATGCATGCTGCTTAAAGATTGATTCAAATGTTGTATATTTTTATTCATGTAATTATTGTAAATTATTTCCGCTGTATAAATGTAATATAAATGTAACTCCGATGTAACAAAAGTTTTTAATTCCTTGTAAAATTGTACAAAGAGAAGTGTAAAGATCCTGTGGAACTTCGAATTCAGTCTGTTTTGGAATTCGGGGTGTTACAATAAACTCTCATCATCAAGCTATGAGCTATGCTTTTAGGTGAGCTATGGAATGGTCAAAGCTAAAGCTATTGAGCTATGGCCTATCGTCATTAAGCTATAAGCTATGCTTTTGGGCAAGCTATGAATTGGTCGAGCTATGACTGTCGAGCTAGCGATGCTCTATTGTGAAGTTGGGTCGAACTATTGCACATTTGGTCGATCAACGAAGTGGGAGCTCGAAGCTAGTTTTTGCAAGTTTTCGAAGTGGCAAACTTGCTTGTTGTCGAGTTCTAGTTTGGAAGAAGAAGCTCTTCTTTGGGATTTCATGTTTGGATTTTGTACCTGCAAACCCGCTTGGTTTTGAACCCGAACCTCCATCCCCTATTGTTGGAGTTGGTTTTGAAGGTTAGGTCTTGGAGTTCTTGTGCTTGCATATACACACGTATACATATATATGCATGTGGATATATGTGTTCACATTCATAACCCTCGGTTCATATGCCAATTGTTGATGAGTTATTCCTTTTTATGCTTGCCAACTCATTTCATTAAGTGGTCTACCTCGTCAAATTGCTCGTTTGTTGACCAAACATTATGTTGTTTGCTTGTTTTGTCGATCAAACATCTCATCGTCTGTTCTGCTGAACAGCTCTTTCGTCGACCAAGCGTTGTGTTGTTTGCTTGTTTTGTCAATCGAGCATTTTGCTGTTGGACAAATGTTCCATCGGTCTGGGATCTGAGTGCTTTGATTGTTGGATCTTGAGTATGTGGCTGACCTAGACGAGCTGTTGTTGAGGCAATTCTTGTAACTGAGGTGAACGATCGAATATGCTGTTTGCACCCAACAGGTTTATATAGACAAATCTAAGTCGTAGTGGGACGTAGAGCTTGCCGTTTGATCCCAACAAGTTTGGAGAGACAACTCTGAGGTGGAGTCGGTCGTAAAGCTTGCTGTTTGATCATATCAAGTTAAAAGAGATAACTCATAGCAGAGTTGGTCATTGAATTTGTTGTTTGTTTCCAACAAGTTAGTAGAGGCAACTCTAAGACAGAGTTGGACGTAAAGCTTACTGTATGTGCCTAACAAGTTTATAGAGGACTTCATGACAGAGTTGGACATTTGAACTTGCCATTGCGCCTAGCAAGTTTGAAGAGACAACACTGAGACAGAGTTGAACGTAGAGCTTGCCGTTTGATCCCGACAAGTTTGTATAGTCAAACCTAAGACGGAGTTGAACATTTGAACTTACTATTTGTGCCCAACAAGTTTATAGAGTCAACCCTAAGAAGAAGTTAAACATTTGAACTTGCTATTTGTGCCCAGCAAGTTTGTAGAGACAAATCTAAGACAGAGTTGGAAGTAAGACTCGCTGTTTGATCCCAGCAAGTTTGGAGAGGCAACTCTGAAACAGATTTGAACGTTTGAACTTGCTGTTTGTGTCCATCATGTTTATAGAGAGAACTCTTAGACAGAAATGGACGTTTGAACTTGTTGTTTGTTCCCAACAAGTTTTTGGAGTCAACTCTGAGACAGAGTTGACTGTTTGATTCCAGCAAATTTATAGAGAACTCTTTGACAGGGTTAGGTGTTGAACTTGCCGTTTGTGCCCAACAAGTTTTGTAGAGGGAACTCTGTGACGGAGTTAAGCGTTGAACGTGCTGTTTGCGCCCAGCAAGTTTTGCAGAGGCAACTCTGTGATGGAGTTGGACGTAAGGCTTGCCATTTGTTCCAGAAAAGTTTGGAGAGCTAACTCTGAGATGGAGTTGGATGTACGACTTGCCATTTGATCCCAGCAAGTTTTGTGAGGCAACTCTGAGATAGAGTCGATGTAGAGCTCGCCGTTTGATCCCAACAACTTTGGTGAGGCAACTCCTTAATCAAGTTGATGTAGAGCTTGCCGTTTGCGCCCAACAAGCTTTAGAGAACTCTACAATGGAGTCGAATGTTTGAACTTGTTATTTGCACCCAGTAAGTTAAGAGAGACAACTGTGAGATAGAGTTGAATGTAGAACTTGTTATTCTCATCCAGCAAGTTTGTAGAGACAACTCAAAGACGGAGTTGGACGTTGAACTTGTTGTTTGCACCCAATAAGTTTTGTAGAGACACCATGTGACGGAGCCGACAATTGGATTCGCTGTTTGCACGTAACGAGTTTGTAGAGACAATTTTAGGCTGGTGTTGGATGCTGACCCTATTGCATGAAGATGATGAGTGTTGGAAGGACTCGAGCAAAGAGCAGGGTGCTTTACTCATTGTTTGGAGTCTATTTCTAATAAAGCTTGAGTAGAGAGCAAGGTGTTAAACTTGTTGTTTAGAGTCAAAAAGTGGTTGACGGAGCTCGCACGGCGAGCAGAACATTGAACTCGTTGTTTGGAGCCAACGAGTTGTTGACGGAGCTCGTGTGGTGAGCAGAATTTGGAACTTGTTGTTTAGAACCACCGAGTTGTTGATGGAGCCTAAGTGAAGAGCAAGGCGTTGGACTTATTATTTGGAGTCAATGACTTATTGATGGAGCTCGTGCAGAGAGTAGAGTGTTGAACTCGTTGTTTGGAACGAACAAGTTGTTGATAGAGCTCAAGCAGTGTGCAAGGTGTCGAACTCGTTGTTTGGAGCCAACGAGTTGTTGATAGAGCACGAGCACTGAGCGGAGCATTGAACTTGTTGTTTGGAGCCAACAAGTTGTTGATGGAGCTCGTACGGTGAGCGGAGCGTTGAACTCGTCCTTTGGAGCCAATGAGTAGTTGACGGAGCTCACGTGGTGAGCAGAACTTTGAACTCATGGTTTGGAGCCACCGAGTTGTTGATGGAGCCTAAGTGAATAACAAGATGTTGAACTTTTTGTTTGGAATAAACGAGTTGTTGATGGAGCATCAGTGGAGAGCAAGCTGTTGAACTCGGTGTTTGGAGTCAACGAGTTGTTGATGGAGAGCAAGGCATGGAACATATTGTTTGGAGCTAACAATCTGTTGGCACAGTTTGTGTGAAGAGCAGAGCATTCACTACAAGAAATTTGACATATACCAACGGACACCTGTAGCGACGGTCACTAAAACCGTGGGTATAGGCATCATATACCTACAAACGTGTAGTAAACTGTAGGTATAGGTATCCTATAGCTTTAGATTTGTTAATCCATAACTATTATATTTATTTTCTCCCTCTCTCACCAAACCCTATCACCAAATACCCCTCTCTCACCAAACCCTATCTCCAAATCCCCCTCCTTCCCCCGCTGTGCCCCCCTTCCCGCCGTCGTGCCCCCCGCTCTGCCGCCGTACCGCCCCCAGCCCAATCTCATCTCTCTCTCCCTCTCACCCAACCACTGCACGTCCGTCGTCATCGTCCCCTGCCCTCCGTTCCCCATCGCCGTCCCCCCTCCCCCAATCTCTCTCTCTCCCTCTCACAAACTGCACCTCTTCCTCCGTGCTACTCGACATGTTCTTCCACAAATTCCTCTGGAAGTTAGGTTTGGGATCTCTTGATTTCTTTTACATTCTTTTTTTTTAAAATTTTAAGTCAAATTATACTTTTTAGGATCTTATTCATAATGAAATCTGATAAAGAATTAACAGTATTACATACCAGTGCTTTCCTTCATTAGAAATTCTATGTGATTTTTCTCTCATGAATATGATAATGTGCAGGGAATATCTTCCAATAGACTTAACTGAAGGAAAGCTGCAAGCTCTTTGTATGCAAGCAGATGGTCAGGTACATGGTCATCGTCTTTTCTCAATATTCCCCATGTTACCTCGTAGGCTACTACGTTGCATTGTTGCTTTCACTATGAATATCATTACCTAACCAGATTAAAAGGTAATTTGTTAACAAGTTGTTTACATCAAATAAGGAATCCCAACACTTCAAAAAATCGCTTGGCAGTTTTAGTGTGGAATTACCATCAGTGAGTATGCCACTAACTGTAGAATGGTGATGATGACAAGAACAAATTTTAAGATTCATCTTTGTAATAAATTATTGAGAAGATTTCATTATTGCACTCATAGTGATACAACCCAAAAAACAACAAACTCGGAAAGATCTTTATAATAAGTTTACTTTAGTTTATGATTGGGGTTGAAAAAGAGATTAAGGTGAAGAAGTTTGAAGATGGAGATGATGGAGGCAAAGAGAAGGAGGATTTTGAGAAGGATATTTGAGTTAAGGTTAAGATTCAAACACCTTGCAAAGAACTTCTGAGATTCACCTTACAAAGTTATCCCATTTCCCCCTTATTCCTGAACAATGGCTTAGTATGTTAAGGGCCCCGTTTTCATATTGTAATGACACCTGAGAATATTGTCCTTTTCATTTTCTCTTCTTTTTCTTCTCATGTACTTCCAGAACTGTCCAATCCCTAGCATTTACTTCCAGAACTCCTACCTAACTGTCCAATCCCTGGCATTTACTTCCAGAACAGTCTCAATGTCCCATTTAAGATTACTAAATAATCAGTTAGAATGTTCAGTTGTTAATGTGCTTCTGAAATCTGATCTGTACTAGAGTTAATAAACTAGTCATGCTACTTGTATTGGAAGTCTGATTGTAACTATAGTCTGAGTTAAAGAAAACTACCTTTCCGAATAAAGCAACTAACTGATGAATAATTCGTATTGGTTTTCTTTGTAATTGTTTGACGTTTAGTTTGCTTTGATATACATTGCACACAACCTCTATAGTGAAGTAGTTTCGACATTATATGGGAGAATCATTGGAAAAAGGCCAGAGTATGTTTGTCTACTTGACTACTTCCATTTATTTTGCCAACCAAGCATTAATCTGTTCTGGCATTATACAGTCAGTCATCTTAGTATCTTTTTTAAAGTTAATTATTAGATAATTAGTAAAATGCAATGTGCCAAAATGAGTAGGACCTTATTTCTAGATAAGTATATAGTTGTGTTGGAATCTGTTATTTCATGTATATGCTTTTCGGTTACACAAATGTATTTATGTCAGAATTTTATGTTATATATACTCAATTGATTTAATTTTTATTGTTTGCTTTGATATGTACGTTGTCATTATCAGATTTAACTCTTAACCACGATTAAATATCACCTCAGCCATCAGACTTTACTTATAGAATGCTATACACTTAATCAACTTAGCTTGTTCTTGTCGAGGCACCCTTCTACTTGAATCATGACACATGTAGAAAAAAAGCATTGTAGCTTTTACCGTCACTTCATCATGTGCTAAAATTATTTTCATTAGTGCCCAAATTTGCACATTCATTATGGTTTTGGTCTTTGGAAAGGCTCAGTTAACTCTTAGAGTGCCTCGAGAATTGATTAACATTTTAAAAAAAGCTTAGCATGTTAATTGGATAGGAGAAATAATTGATTAGCTTTTATTTAGAAGTTGTTAAGACATGTGAGCAGTATTTGTAGTTTGCATAGATGTTTGTGAACCCTGATAGATGTCAACATGATCCTATCCAATAAGGTTATGATAGTATAGATTTGGAGCATTCCATGTTTAGCCCCCTTTCACTTGCATTATTTTTCAAGCTTTCAAGCTTCTCCAGCATGTGCGTTGTTTTTTTCTTCTTCTGAATTTTGTTTTTTTTCTGTTTTTCTTTTTTCAAGCAGAGAAGAGAGATGTGGTTGGTTTGCAAGAGCAGGTTTGTTCTTTCTTCTTATTCCTTAAAATCCTTTGGGTTTCTCATTCTATTGAACAACTTATCTCTGATCTGTCAGGTGTTCGTTAGAAATGTAATTGAGCTGCATGATAAGTATTCTGGCTTATGTGAATGAATGCTTCCAGAACCACTCTTTATTTCACAAGGTAAGACACTCTGAATTGATATTGGTGGCATTGTTTCCTTTGTGTAGTATTTCCTAATTAACATTTGTGGCATATTTTAATTCATAATAAACTTAATATCTGGCAGGCACTTAAAGAGGCTTTCGAGGTCTTTTACAACAAGGGTGTTGCAAGTAGCTCAAGTGCTGAGCTGCTGGCTACATTCTGCGATAATATACTGAAAAATGGTGGAAGTGAGAAACTAAGTGATGAAGCCATTGAGGAGACACTTGAAAAGGTTACCTTTATTCTTAATGGTGTACACTTTTTTTGTTGTATTTTTCTTGTCAATCTATAAATACTTTTCAGTACATTTTGTTTCATGTACATCACTACAAGAAATTTGCATATTGTCTTAATTGAGTTTCTATCTGATATGTTGTTAAATTGGTTTTCGGTTTGTACTGTTTTACTCTTTTCACTCATTAGAAAATTGAGCTTACTCTAATTGGTAATAATGAGGGAGAACTGATTGTGATGGTTTTGGATGTGCAATGAAGGCCGATAGTAGTGTCAATTTTTAGTTAGGATGAGTAATACGATTATAGTTATGGTGCAAATGGACTTTGATTGAGTTGATTAAGGACTAGTGTATGTGATAATTTGATTAAGGTCTTCACGAAGTAAAGTGGACACTTCTGGCCACCCCAAAGATTTCGAATTACAGTTTTATTGTTGTTGTGTTTGAAAAAAATGAAAACATGCTTCAGTATATGGAAGTTGATTTTATGTCAGATATGTAGATGGACACATATTCCCGGTCCCTTTTAATGTAGATTATAGTATTCATGAAACTAGTTTTTGTCTGAAGTCTACCAGGTCAGTGAAATATGGTTTAGAAATATACTTGCTAGGTTTACCAACTTATATGATTCTGTCTATTTTGTGCTTATTCTTTTGATTTCACTCTAACAATTAATCAACTAGATCTTATCTGTTTTTTTCTCTTGCAGCACCCACCATCATCATTGCTCATGAATTTTATGATGCTTTACCTGTACATCAGTTTCAGGTGTGTCAAGAAATTCCTTTAATATATTTTTCTGCTTATCATTAATCATAATATATCCTGTATAAAAATATTTCATCCATTACAAAGTGTATCTTTTTCGTTGGCAATGCATTAGTGTATCTGAAACCATATTTCTTTTTCATTGGCTAGAATAGGATTACAAAGTGTATCTCTTTTGTTGGCAATGCATTAGTTTCTTCAATTCTTGCCACGTATTAGTAGACTGGTTCCTATCAATCAGATCTAGAGTACACTGTTCTCTTTTTGACTATTTGTTGATGACCAAAGTTGGATCTTTTGCTTTGTTTTGGTGAAGGGCTCTTAACAAGCGAGAAATGATTGAACTCGCTCAAAATGCAGCCGAGTTTGTGTTTGCCGACGATGAAGTGAAGAAGGTTGTAAAGAAGATTTGCAGGATGCTAAAAGAAGATTACTCCAAAGAGAATCAAGATCAATCAAAATCTGGTTGCCGTAAAATAAGAAAATTGTTAGTGTCGTATCTCAAGTGAGAAGTCAAATGATTGTTATCTTATAATGTCATTGAATATATTGATCGTAGTTTAAAGTATTGATTCTCATGTCTGCACACATGAATTCAATTGAGTATTTGGTTATTAACTATTTTGTAATTTGACATGCTTGTAATACTTCATTAATTTTTAATATGATTGAAGTTTAATTTTTTTTAATTTTGTTTCATAAACACATTTATCTATTTCATTGTGTATTTAGTTTATAATTGGAGAGAAAGGACTACGGGTTAGACAAGTTATTGTCGTAACGCCGTAGGGTATTCTTGTAATCTTTTTCAAGAATAGTGGAAATCTCAAGTGGGTTGCTTGGGGACTGGATGTAGGTCGGGAGGACCGAACCAGGATATATCTTGTGTACTCTGTGATTGATTGTCTTGATTTTGCATTTACTCTTGGTTATTTAAGTTCTGCAAAAAGTGTCTGGACAGTCGACTCCTTGCACTATCAGTCGACTGGTCAGTGCTGTTTATAGTTGGAGTTTCATTGTGTCTTCAGTCGTCTATCTTATTCATCAGTCGACTGCACAGAGTTATTGTTTCTTTTTTATTTTGGTTATATCAGTCGACTGGTTCATAACCAAGTCGACTGCACCGAGAAAATTTTCCGCAGTTTTTTATTAACACTATTCATCCCCTCCTCTAGTGTTTGTTGTCTCGCCTACAGGATCCAACACTTGGTATCAGAGCAAGGTTACAGGCTATGGCAACTACTTCAAATACAAATCAGTACCATGAAGGCCAATCTACACAACGGCCACCACTATTTGATGGAACGAACTACAATTGTTGGAAGTGCCGAATGAGAATCTACCTCCAATCAATCAACTACGAGATATGGCAAATGACAGAGACGGAATACACTGCCCCTACCAATCCATATGCACAATGGAATGATGATCAAAAGAATCAGACTATGAACAATGCCAAAGCAATGAATGCCTTATTTTGTGCACTCACAAAGGAAGAATTCAACCGTGTATCCAATGCTACAACCGCACATCAAATTTGGCATACACTCGAGGTAACACATAAAGGAACGAATAAAGTAAAAGAGTCTAAAATTTCTGTTCTTGTCCACAGGTTTGAGATGTTTAGAATGAAGGACAATGAGACTGTGTCCGAGATGATTACTAGATTCACAGACATCACAAACTCTCTTGTGGCGCTTGGAAAGACTTACACTCAAGCAGAGATAGTTAGAAAAGTCTTACGTGCACTCACTCCAGAATGGGAGAAGAAGACCACAGCAATAGAGTAAGCGAATGACTTGTCACAACTTTCTCTCGAGAATCTTGTTGGCAATCTCATGGCATATGAGGTCCAACTTGAAGATCGAAAGAAGGATACAGAATCACACCAAGCAAAGAAGAAATCATTGGCTTTTAAAGCCATGACAGACTCAGAAGATGAGGAAGAAGATGAAGAAGAAATAGCAATGTTCACTCGAAGATTCAAGAAGTTTTTAAAGAAGGGTAAGTTTAATTCTAAAGTTAGAGATTCTAATGACCCTCCTACATGTTTCAGGTGCAATAAAATAGGTCACATGAAGAAGGATTGTCCCTTAGAAAATGCAAAGAATAAGGGAAAATCATCCAACTTCAAGAAGGACAAATATTCAAAGAACAAATTTGCCAAGAACAAGAAGGCCTATCAAGCCACATGGGATGATAGTGATTCGTCTTCCGAAGAAGAAACGGATAAAAATAACGAAGTGGCAAATGTGTGTTTTATGGCTGCACAAGAACATGTAAGTAATGATTATGATTCCGAAGATCTTCTTGATGCTTTTAATGAAATATTTCAAGAGTTAAAGAAAGAAAAGATTAGAGTTAAGAATCTTGAGAAAGTGAATCAAACACTTAATCAAGAAAATCTTAACCTTGATAAGGAAGTAAAATCCTTAAATTCTCGCATTGCAAGTTTAGATACTGATCTTGAAATTCTCAAAAAGAATTATGAAGAGATTTCAAAGAACGTATCTAAGTTTAACAAAGGCAAAGAGAATTTAAATGATATGCTTCATCATCAAGTTACATCTAGTCAAAAATATGGACTTGGTTTTAAAAAATCTTCCGTAAAAGAATCTCCTGTTGTAAACACTAGTAAAAATAAATCAGCATCTATTTCTAGTGTTACACACAAGTTGTATGATTTCTTTGAAAAGCCTAAGGTTTTTAATTTTAGTGATAAAAGCAAGACTACCGTTCGGTTAAGTCGACTGAACCA
This sequence comes from Hemerocallis citrina, assembly GCA_017893485.1. Classification (NCBI taxonomy): domain Eukaryota; kingdom Viridiplantae; phylum Streptophyta; class Magnoliopsida; order Asparagales; family Asphodelaceae; genus Hemerocallis; species Hemerocallis citrina. The sequence continues at coordinate 264,295,122 of CM030359.1, forward strand.
TACAACCAGTTGTCTATCCAGAGGAATTGGATCTTATTCAATGAGATCAAAACCTCTTATAAGTCGACCTAGTGTATCAGCCAGTCGACTGATGTACACTAACAGTCGACTGAAGGACACTGTTAAGTCGACTGGACAGAACAAGTTAGTATGAGTTCCAGTCAGTCTAAATCAGAATGATAGAATTGCTTATATTAACTCATATGTGTTAAATGTGTGTAATTCTACTTATTATATTCCTACTTATGGAGGAAGATCAAACTCTTCATGGGTTTGGTTTTCCCCAAACTAATGTGTTTTGGACCCAATAAAAAGGGTACCATATTTACCTTAAACTTTTTATAGGTACCCAAGAAAGAACGCTGGATATTAGACAGCGGATGTTCAAAACACATGACAGGACATGCCAACCTACTATCCACCATTCAAAGCATAAATGGAGGAACCGTCACCTTTGGAGATAACAACAAAGGCAAAGTCATAGGTATTGGCATGGTCGGTAAAACTTCTAACCCAACCATAGAAAATGTATTATTAGTTAGTGGTTTAAAGCATAATCTTTTAAGCATTAGTCAATTATGTGATAAAGGGTATAAAATAGTTTTTGAAAAAGATGCATGCTTGATTTATGATTCCACTATGCAAAATGTTGTTTTTCAAGGTTTTCGTAAAAATAATATTTATGAATTGTGTTTAAATGAAATTGATTTTTCAAATGATTTTTGTTTAATAGCCTCTAACAATGAATCTTGGCTATGGCATAGAAGATTTGGACATGTGAACATGAAAAATCTCTCAAAATTATCTAAATATAACCTAGTTAAAGGACTGCCAAAACTATCCTTTAAAAAGGATAAGTTATGTGATGCATGTCAACTAGGAAAACAAATCAAATCCACTTTTAAAACAAAAGAAGTAATTTCTACTAGTAGGCCGCTCGAATTAATTCATATGGATTTATTTGGCCCTACTAGAGTTGCTTCTTTAAATAAAAGTAGATATGTGTTTGTTTTAGTAGATGATTTTTCAAGATTCACTTGGACATTCTTTTTAAAACATAAAAATGATGCTTTTGATGAATTTGCACATTTTTGTAAACGTGTTCAAAATCAAAGGTCTCTAACCATAGTCACTATTAGAAGTGATCATGGTGGAGAATTTGAAAATGAAACATTTACAGAATATTGCAACAAGAATGGTATAACACATTCATTTGCATTTCCTAGAGCTTCACCACAAAATGGAGTGGTTGAAAGGAAAAATAGGACTTTGCAAG